>JAODTR010012281.1:0-76358 GCA_025399935.1 Amblyopsis rosae | reverse complement strand
CCAGACAACACAGCCCTCAGGTTCATGGGGGCACCCAAACCTCTCCACCACGATAAGGTGATGGTTCCCGGAGAGGTTTAATATATTAGATTTAAGGCTCATTGTAGACCAAGTTCTCCAAATATTCCAAAATGAATTGTCTGTCAGTCCTTTAGTGATGAACAGTATTGCTTTGCACTATTGCTTTGAACGACTACAACCATGAGGTGGCATTACATGGCTTAAATAGCTTCTCAAATCTAAGACAGGATTAGTTGGGCGACTTTGCAGATTGCCAAGGGATTTCTCCCTTAACCTTAAGCCTTACCATGGTGTGTATGGGATGATGGTGTGTGTGTGTGTGTGTGTGTGTGTGTGTGTGTGTGTGTGTAGGGTAAGCATGTTTGAATTGATGTATGTATATTAATTTGTGAATTATTATGATTTCCCAGTCTGTCCCAATATGGAGGAGGAAGCTACAAAAGCAGCATTCACTCTAATCAAAAAACCAAATAGACCTAATCTGTGCAAAATCAGTGAACTACAAAACAGACTGTCAATATCTGTTTTTCAAAAGCTGTTGTCTTTTATAAAATATAAAAATGTAACAATACACTACATCCCATAATGAGTTTTGCTATGGAAATAATACAATTGTATACTTTTATGATTATATTTTTATTTAACTTTACTTAATCTCATCAGGTGTAAATGTATTTTGTTTGTAAATTAATTCAATTTCAGTATTGTCCACTGTATTTTGTGGCCTGGTAATTGGCTTCAAACAAGCCTGAACACAAAATGAATTATTGCATATTTATTTCTTGTGTAAGTATAAGATGTGAGGAAGTGGAAGCTCATTAAAATATCTACCTATAACCAGGGTTGGGAAGTAACTGATTACATGTAAGCAGGTACATGTAACTAATTACAAAAAAACTGTAACTTTAATCCATTACAGTTACCAGTGAAAATAGTGGAATCAGATTACATGTAATTTTTTTTAATTAGATGATTACTTCTAGGATTAGTTTCAAATTAAAAGGGAAGTTTGCAGACGAAAAATGCATAAAGCAATCATCTTTTCTAAACAAAATAGGAAGATTTGGCACCGCCAATGCACAAGAAAAATTTTGAGGCGTGAAGTAATCTAAAAGTAATGGAATGTAATCAGAATATATTACTAAATTTTGGTAATCAAAAAAATATGTTACTGATTATAATGTATGTCTGGTAACTAGTAATTGTAACGGATTAGGCTACATATAAACAGTAACATACCCAACCCTGCCTATAATCATATTGGAAATCACGGTGCTTGTGAAAATGGATTGATTGGGCCCCGCCCCCTCAGAGAGCGCGGATCTGTCAGAAGGTCGCAACGCTAAATCTACGTGACGAGATAGGATAGCCACTCGCCTCAAACAAATTATGGACTGTTTCTTGGCCCATATTTGGTAACATTGTTTATTTTAAATTTTTCAAAAAAATATATTTTACAAACCTTACTAATCTTATCTGAAAATGGACAATCGAATCACTTGTTCGCCAGGAGGGCCACAATCTGTGTGAAGACAAAATCCAGGTGGGCTAGCTATTGAGAAATGTAAATGAACATTTAAATGTAGTTTATGTTTGTTTGTAGTTATATTTCTAATTTTCATTGAAGACAATAGGCTATATTGTACTTAAATTACGTTTAAATTAATTCCAGTAGCCTACCCTATCCTTCAATGGCATAGTGCCTGCTAAAGTATGTCTGCAGAATAGCTTGATGATAATAATACAATTAAAATTATAAAATAAAACTGAATCTCAGAATTGTTTGGCCATGTTGTTCCTGTTATAGCATTAGACAGGGTCAGGTATATCTTATGGGTGCGTAGGCTACAGGTCAGAATTATCTGGACCTTTCAGAATAGGCTACACTATCTCGAGGTTGATTTAGCCAACAGTCAGTCACAACCTACAGTATAGTTATGGTCACACACATGGCTACCTTTTCAATAAGTTATATCTACTTGCTATGCAGTAGGCTATAATGCTTTCTGAATATGTGATTGACAAATATATATTAAGTCACCTTATTTACAACCACATTTATGGTCCTTCAAACCTCCGGGAGTTTTTTTTCTTTGGGGGGAGTGGTTAACTCCCTTGTATTAATGCTATTCTAGTCTGTGCACACATGACTAAGAACATCAGATCCAGTGTTAGCTCATTAAGAAAACAAAGATGGGAAAATATAGCCTCGGCAAATGCAGTATTTGCTATTATTTACTTCGATCTATATTTATCTTGCAAGATTTTAATATCATTTCGATATTTTGTAGTATGATAATGTACACCTACATAATGGACAGAAATAAAATTTTACTCTTGCAGAGGCTACACCATTAATCAGTATGTATCAATATGTAAGCACAATATAACATTTTAATTTAATATTTCGTTTAATTTAATTTAATTTAATTTAATCTTATCTCATTTTATTTGACTAAATGTTTTTGCTGTTTTAATTTGTATGTTGTATGTTTGTCTTAGTTCAAGACAAACACATATCATGTTTACCTGTCTTTTATTATGCCTAATGGATATCATTTGACATGACTGCAGTCAGGCTACCTCCATATCTTATTTATTTTAACATCTCACAATGACAGGGCACTGGTCTTGTTTAGTGTTAAGGACAGAATTATCATTTATTTTTGGACCTCATGATTAGACAGTGAAAATAGGTTTTTAGTAAACATATTGTATAAATGTGCCTTAACCAACTTGTGCCAAGGTCAGATACAGTACTGTACACATTGCAGCATTTCTCAGTCGCTTTGGTACATTTCTTCTTTGGTACTTGTTCAATTTCCCATTGTTTTTGAATAAATTGCAAATGCTTTGGCACATTCATGCAAATGGTTATGTACAATTGTCTGCTGATTCCTACATTATAAATTTCTTATAGCACGTTGATAAAAATATATTGTAGAGCTGTTTGGATTAGTTTTACACTCAAAATCAACTAGGCATTAGTTCATTGTTTAAGTCATTACATGCTAAATTATTGAATGAGCTATCATTTGTATATCACTGTATATAAGACTGCATGTACAATATGTGTATACATATGTATAAATATATATCAATCAATCAATGTTAGCCTATAGTCCACATTAGAAAATAATACACCGTTGTTGTATATTTAGATGCATGCATGCATTTTGACTATCTTGTTGGAAGACAATGACACAAGCACTTGTCATTCTTATGGCAATGACATGTTCCACGTACACATGTGCATTGAGGGATAGACTAAGGAATTTTGTTTACTGTAGTTATGAACTTTTTCAGATAGATTACTGTAATACATTGTGTTATGCTTGGATAGTTTCAAGAAACAAACAAGCTGTTTTGCAAGTGTTACAGTACAGAAAAACTGAGTCTAACAATTTACCAAAGCGAATGAGAAAATTATCTTTTAATTTGTGCTATGAAATAGTTTTGTGTGTTTTCTTTCTGAATCACAATGACTATCATTTGTTGACAGACTAAAAGTACAGTACTGTAAAAGCATACATGTGAATCCTGTCTAATCTCACATGAAGCAATGTGTGACTTTGTACTGTTGAAATGTAAAAATAGCTAAGCATTTTGACACAACTGAGCATCGTGTTTGTCAACAATGACACAAGAACTTGACATTCCGATGGCAATGACATGTTCATTGACATAAAAATTTGCTTTTGAGAGATAGACTAAGGATTTTGAGCAAGTTACGAACTTTTGCCGGAAATACATTGTGTTTTGCTGTTTGTACGAATTCTTTTGAGAAATGTACAAGCTGGTTTGCAATTGTTCAGACTTATTGTAAAAATGTACCAAAGCGACTGATAAATGCAGAGAAAGAGGCTGTCTGCTCCTTCTAGTCTGATCAATTACAATTTTCTAACAGGTAAAAGTACAGTATGAATGGTAGTATTTCTTTATGATTACCTTTTAAAAAATATATCATAAAATTTTTGACCCATAATGTCTCAATGTAAATATTGTGCAATGTGTTTACACCAGGAAGAACCAGACAAGATAAAATGGCAAAAATATGCACACGCCAGTCCTATTCAGCGAGGCAAAGGACATCCATCTGCACACCTGAAGATGATCTTGCTGTCATTGAAAATGGAGACAGCAGGTCTGTTAGATTCAAAAATTATATGAAGTTATAAATTATATAATATATATATAAAGTAGTAGACAGACACATGGATGGATAGATAGATAGATAGATAGATAGATAGATAGATAGATAGATAGATAGATAGTCACTTCTTTTCTTTATCTCCAAAGGGAAATTAAGATGTCACACCAACATTAAAGATTTGTCATCGAAAACAATAATATCTACAGTACAATAGCCTAATATATATATATATATATATATATATATATACTGTCTATATATATACACTGTATTTACATGTGCATATAATATATATATGTATATACACACTTCAGTTTTCCAGAATAAGACATACTGTATATGCTAATAGAAACAACTGTCAAGAGATTATACAGGTACAGTAGTATAGGCATGATATCATATCAAGTTGTATTGGTAAATGTAACTAGCAATATCTGTTACATTAGGCTATGTGTAACTGGAAACATCAGTAAGTCAATGAAAGTTATGTTATGGTTATAATATACAATGTATGCAGTATTTAGTATATAGTATGTCATACATACTGAATGTATAATATGGATTTAAAAGGACACTCCTGAAATTGTGTCTGGAATATAACCTTATTGTCTGAATCCAGCATTACAAAATATTGTTGTTTTGTTTGAATCTCTGCCCTTCCTGCACCTCTAAGCCTTGCATTCCTCACTACAGCTCTCATAGGGTCGCACAAATCTCTACCCCTCCCCCTACAGCCACACACAATAGTTTTTCGAATATCACCAATGAGCTGGCTCAGAAATTTGGGAATCTGGGGTTGCTGTAACACAATCCAGGAGTGTAAATTTGAAGTTGTCAAGTGGGAAATGATTTATTGCCTAGTATATCAAAACAAATAAACCACATTAAGGTGAACAAATAAGATCTTTATTCTCTTTATTTAGCCTTATCAAGGACATGCCCTACACTTTACCAACCTTAGTTAGTTTCATTGCTGGATCGTGCCATTTGATAAAACCATTGATCAGGTCAATAAGAGGACTTGTAATGTAACTGTCATTATTGCTTGTGACGTCCAGGGCTCAATCTTTGTGTGAAGAGATGGATACACAGAGAGAGGAGGGTATGTCTTTATTCACCAGCAGACTTCCAGAGTCCCACAGAGATTCATTTGCAGGTTCCGGGGCAATGGCAAGGTACATAAGCTCTAATAATAATGAAAATGTAATAATAATCATTATTATTATTAACAAGGTTTTACTGAGGCAAAACTCAGTGGTGTGGGAAATTCTTGAAAACATGATCTAAACAAGGTAAACACACATGCACATATACATAGGATGGAGCACACATACACATTCATTGTAATGTCAGTCAATCAAAAAGTAAAATTATGACTCTGCTGGTGTGAAACCTTCACCAGGTTTTCAGATGTGAACGCAGCTGTTCCTATGTCATGCCTAATTAAATAGTTAAGACTCCATAGACTAGTAGGTACCGTAACACTGTGTACGTTTTACCTCATGCTGACACTACAGGCTCTCTCACTTCCTGTTCATGCTGCGGACCTGGGCATCCCACAGGATGCATGGTGAGGTGGAGAGACCCGATTCTTTCCTGGAGCGTTTTCGAGGCCCTGAACTCAAAGACGTCTCCAGCCGGGAGAGCAATGCCCAATCCTTGGGGTACCACGAGGTGGTTCGTAAGAGAAAGTACGTTTAGTGTGACCATGTGTTCTTTGAATATCTCTAGTCAGGGTCAGGTTGAGACCATCAAGACCAGTGTTAGCAGAAAGGTGATTTATCTAAATTAATTTAAGGCAATTACAATAATCTGTACTGACTAGAATGGGAGTATCAAGGAGTCATGTTGGCTTATACTGAAGACAACTGCTAAATTTCTCCTCTATTGGATCTCATAGACATTTGGAAATCTATCATAAAAAGGAATTGCACTTAGTAATTTACAGTACAACAGCTAGGAGTAAACATTTGAGCAATTCCATATATAGTAAAATAGTTAATATGATGATGAAGACACATTTTGATAGTTTATATTTCTTATTGTTTGCCTTAGTAGTGCTAAAATATTTGTTTTTATTTCAAAGCAATGTCAGTAATGGGCCACTAGCTACTTACAATATGAACAACTTCAACAACACAGATGAGTATGTGATAAAAATGTTTGTTATAGTTTATTTGATAATGTAGAAATTACTAGATTATACTGTGATTGCTTAGATTTTATTTACAATTGTATAGATGTACATTACTGTAGGCATATGTGGTCTGTAATGGTCTAAATAGAATATGTTACAGTGTAATAACTTTTTAAGTTTTTAGTTCAGTATGTCCATGATCCAAAAAGACCTGTGCCCTTCTGGTGAATAACATAATGCATATCTAAACCAATCCAGTCCCTGCTTCTTTGTGTTGCAAGTCGAAGAATCATTTAACCTAAGACTAGTTATTGATTGATAAATAGAAACACGCTGCCATCTGCTGGACAAATATAAGCCTGCACCATCACCTTCCAACATCCATCCCAACGGAGTCCCAAATAAATAACCAACATACCTTCCCAGTTAGTGGCTCTGATCTTGTGCTGTATTGTCATGTAGACCATAGACCCTAAAACCCCTAAAGACCCCTAGAGACGATAAAGAATAAATGACACGTGATCTGTAGCAAAAAAAGAGGACAAGGAGGGCGAAAGTAAGAAAGATGAGAAAAAAGAAGAGGAAAATAAGGAAGAGAAGAAAGATGAGAAGAAGGAAGAAAAGAAGGAGAAGAAATATACGAAGATCAATAACAAAGATGATCAAAAGAAGTTGCGAAGGCACCCCAATTTCCCTGAAGACTAGTTGAGACATTAGACATGAAAGTCATAGGTGGTTTCACTGCTCAAAATAAATGCACATGGTCTGCTTAATATGATATAGCAGTTTGGGGAATGGGGGCATGCTTGGTAAAGTATGAACTAACAATAATCTTCTTTTAGGAAAGAGATCTGGATTATGGATTCAGCAACAGACACATACTACCGATGGCTTACCATTATTGCTGGTCCAGTATTTTACAACCTTATCATGATTGTGACAAGGTATTTACTAATTCATAGTGCTAAAAACATTTTTCTGAAAGGTATGATCACAAAAATGAATGTGTGTTCCTGACTTCTTTGTAGGTCTTGTTTTAATGAACTCCAGGACACATACACATACCTTTGGATTGTCCTAGACTACACGTCAGATTGTATTTACTACATTGACACTTTTGTCAGGTCAAGAACAGGTCTCTTAATCAATTTGTACAAAATGTTATTACATTCAATGTTATTGATTAAGTCTTGTCAAACATTTTTAAATAACTAAACTACAAACCTGTGATTGTTCAACAGGGTACCTGGAACAAGGCCTGATTGTGAAAGATGCCAAGAAACTGAGAGATAAATACAGAACAATTCCTCAGTTCAAATATGATATAGTATCAATGATTCCTACAGATTTTTTATTTCTGAAATATGGCTATAATAACCCTGAGTTCAGGTTTAACCGTCTTTGTAAAATTACACGGTTGTTTGAGTTCTTTGAGCGCACGGAAACCAGAACCAGCTTTCCAAACATGTTCCGTATTGGCAACCTTGTGCTTTATATCCTTGTTATCATCCACTGGAATGCTTGCATTTTCTTTGCCATCTCAAAAACCATCGGTTTCGGCAGCGACACATGGGTATATCCTAACATTAGTCACCCAGAGTATGGTCGTTTGGCTAGGAAGTACATCTACTGCCTGTACTGGTCCACCCTGACCCTCACAACCATTGGAGAAACACCCGCCCCCGTCAAAGATGTGGAGTTCCTTTTTGTCATTGCCGACTTCCTTACTGGTGTGCTGATTTTTGCCAGTATTGTCGGTAACGTTGGCGCCATGATCTCCAATATGAACGCCTCTCGCGCAGATTTCCAGGCCAAGATTGACTCCATAAAGCAGTACATGCAATTTCGTAAGGTTTCTAAAGACTTGGAGGCAAGGGTCATCAAGTGGTTTGACTACTTGTGGACAGAGAAGAAAACCTGCGACGAGAAGGAAGTGTTGAAGAACCTGCCCGACAAACTCAGGGCCGAAGTTGCCATCAATGTCCATTTGGACACGCTGAAGAAAGTGCGCATTTTTCAGGATTGTGAAGCCGGTCTGCTGATTGAATTGGTGCTCAAGTTGCAGCCACAGGTTTTCAGTCCCGGAGACTACATCTGTAAGAAGGGTGATATTGGCCGGGAGATGTATATAATCAAGGAAGGGAAGCTCGCTGTGGTGGCTGACGATGGAGTCACACAGTTTGTAGTGCTTAGTGATGGAGCGTACTTCGGAGAGATCAGTATCTTAGGCATCAAGGGTAGTAAGGCAGGGAATAGGAGAACAGCCAACATCAGAAGTGTCGGATATTCTGATCTCTTTGCCCTGTCTAAAGATGATCTGATGGAATCACTCAGAGAGTATCCAGATGCCAAGAAGGCCCTGGAGGAGAAGGGAAAGGCCATCTTAATGAAAGATAACCTAATCGATGAAGCAGTGGCAAACGCCGGGGCCGACCCTAAAGACCTGGACGAGAAGATTCAGAGACTTCAGAACAATTTGGACCTCCTGCAGACGAAATTTGCCCAAATGATGGCTGAGTTTAC
Organism: Amblyopsis rosae; assembly: GCA_025399935.1. NCBI lineage: Eukaryota > Metazoa > Chordata > Actinopteri > Percopsiformes > Amblyopsidae > Amblyopsis > Amblyopsis rosae. The sequence continues at coordinate 67,524 of JAODTR010012281.1, read as the reverse complement.
CTCAACCCAGACCAAAATTAAACAGAGGGTAACTGAAATGGAGACCAAAGTGAAGTCTATAAAACCAGAGGATCTCTCTGAAGTGATAGCCGACAAAGACAAAAAGGTCAAATGATTTTCAAGTGAAATGCTGCTAAAGTGTTGGGACTTTCCATATAATTACTTTCCATAAATGTGCAGGACTATTGACAATGATCGGTACCATCTTGCCCAGACTTAATAACTAGCAGTCACTTTCTGACTATGCTAGTACATGTGTGCTGTACCAGGGGGCAATAGATTGTTGCAAACAAAGTGTTTGGACTTTCCATTTACAATGGTAGATTGACACTTTTGAAAGGTTCATGTTTATATTTTTTTCAAAACCACTGTTATTATATGACCAGTCCTCGAAATGTGTGCAATGCAGTGCATATACTGTATTTTGTGGAAGCGATGGATTTCAGGATTCTTGAATGATCTGTTTGTTCAGTGACACAGTAAGCAATAGAAAAATGCTAAAGGCATTCTGTTCCCTAATTTACAGCCCTAGTGTTATGAGGAATGTACAAATGTATTTCCTTTTTTTGCCTGTATGGATTTAAAAGAGGGATTTTTTTACCCTCAAATAGGATTTATGGTATATCTGCTCGGTTCCCAAACACACTGCACATACTGTATAAAACGCAATGATGTCTTTCTTAATGAACACATTTGGTATTATGAATTACACACTGTATAAATAAAAAGACAACTGTCCTTATCATTTTGAAACATGTACTATGATCTATAAATGTCATACAATAAAATTTAAGCAAAAACGTGTGCATTTGATTTTGTAGATGCAGTTACATTAAAAGGATTGCAGGATTTAAAAATTTTTATGAAGTGTAATTGCACCCCAGCTCTGAGCCTGACTCCACCACCACCAAAGGCTGAGTGAGGGAAGGGGAAGGGCTGAGGGATAGGATGACATGAGTGTGCTAAAGCTGAGTTGGAGTATATCTCAGAACTCGGAACTTCTCACTTCAACATGGAAAAATAATGCTTTACACATCAAATTGTATGTATATTTAATTAATGTAAATTAATTAATCTCAAATTGCATTTTGATGTGTTTTACATATAAAAAATATATAAAGTGTAATATTCATTAATATTTATTATTTTGTCGGAAGTCGGAGCTTCTGAGTTCCAGATATGTTCGAATGCAGCATGTGTCCCGACGAAAATCAGCAGGTCCTGGGGTGATGATGTGTAGTTCTGTTTTCAACCCATATAATACCTATTTTTATACACCAGCATTGATGTGTTTATCACAGATCAATCCTATTACTTAATGTACAGCTCAAAAAACGTATACTTCAAATTAATAAACATACAGTCAGCAAATGCTGCTGCTTATGTTTAGATTTTGTTTACAATTTCAGTTAAAATTAATTTAAAAAATATAGTCACAGAACAATTATGTTGTGGAGCTTCGTTTTAGTAACATCATAAAGGTTAGGCTATAGTAGGCTCTATTAAATTTATTTTAAGCACTGTTTGCATGAACGTGTTCTATGTCATTTTTGTGTTTGTAAATACGCATTTTACCATTCAGAAGTTTAAGTAACCTTTATTTTATTCAGGAGTTTACCAATCATGTGAATACTATTTACCTGAGATATTATTTGTCCAAATAGAAAACAGTTTCACTAGTTTTGCCACAGCAAATGTTGGGAGCACCGTATGGTAGGTACCATAAGCACTAAGGCTTGAACTACAAATATGACAACAGAAATGCTCATCAAAAACTTGACTCACAAAACTGGATGCTTCTGTTAAATAAAATCCATAGTTCTCTCTAATTAAAAAACAAACACTGCAAACAGGATTCCTTTAAAATAATAAATTAAGGATCATAAATGTGCAGGACTATTGACAATTATCGTTACCATCTTGCCCAGACTTAATAACTAGCAGTCACTTTCTGACTATGCTAGTACATGTGTGCTGTACCAGGGGGCAATAGATTGTTGCAAACATTAATAACTGTATTTATATATATTCACTTAAATTGTCTTTAAGTGCACTTTCACAGTTTCACAAAATAAGTAGTAATAAGCACCTCAAATAGTAGCCTATATAAAGTAAAACAATACATTGTAAAAGAGGTCAACAGCGTCAACTTGTACTGTCAAACTCTTTGGTTAAACCTTAGAAAATTAGTTCCATTCACAGACACTGACATGTCAAGGCAAAGTACAGTATAACTGGCAGTTCAACCATGGGATCAATTAAATATATTACTCTGTAATGGTGCATTGTTGTGGAAGTTTTGGTTATAAAAGAGCTACAGGTGTAATTTTGTGTTTGGAGCCTTATTTCTTTCACAGCATCCCAAATCCTTTGGCATAGGTAATGGCTTTGAGGAGTCTTTCTCTCAGTTTCTCCTTAGTGGAGTACTCTGGAAGCAGAAGTGCATTAAAACAGGTGTGTGAAGTTGGCAGCCTGGGGGAAAAAGAGGATTTTACACACACACACACCATAATATGCATATAACAGCTAACCAAATATGAATTATTGAAGAAAAAAAAAAAAAGAATTACAAAAATGTGTCGATACCTGTCTGTGTCTGAGCCATTCTTGGCGATGATCATTTTTAATTTCCCCAAGCCACCAACTGGTGCTCTGTCGGTTCCTGTGGTAAACTGAAGAAACAACCTCTTCTGCTCCTCTCCAAAGGAGTGTATCGTCACCCAGAAATCTCTGCGGTCAAAAAAAGCAATGAGGAAAAGATATACAGAATATTTTATCACTATTTATAGGCAATTTAGGCTATGTTTTGTCCAAATGTTAAAGGTGAGCCAAGAAACAACATGAAACAATGGTTTTTGTGTCGATATACTTCCATCTAGTTAGTGGCTGATGTGCAGATCCAATTTTAATTCTACTGCAGGGAACTACAGTATATCCCTCTATGTAGCTAAAAATAGCTCATTGTGTCCAGTACAAATCAAGACTCCATCTCACTTAAATGTACCTGGCCAGAGTCTAGTGATTAGTTTAGTCAACTTCCACCTAAAAGATTGTGAGTTCGATCCAGAACAAGCCTGGCCTACCTGTAAAACACCTAATCCACACATTCTACAGTGGATATAAAAAGTCTACACACCCGTTAAAATGCCAGGATTTTTTTTTTTTTTTTCCCCCTTGATTTCAGTTGTTTTTTCAATTGAATTGTTCACATTATAGGTGGAAAAAGTTCTGATATGATTTATCTTTGTCACATTCTTTTACATCACAAAAATGATAAAAATTGTAAAGGACCTAGCCATCTAATTGCGATCAACAAAAACAGGTAAGATATAATCTACCAAAACGCGATCCGATACATACTATATTCATTTATGTATGTATACCATGTCTATTTTTGTCCTAAAACTTTTATTTTAGCAAACAATTTCCAGAGGAATGCATTAAGAAAATAATGAAAAATAATAAAACATGCTTACTTGATAACTTGAGAGTCTTTGCTATAACCTCCATCATATTCTGTTGTCTTCTCAAGTGCTTCAAAGTCTAGATTCTTTTAAAATTAAAATAAAACATTTAATATTCTACTACATAACACTTTATGAAGAAAGCTTTCTAAATGTAAAATATAACATTTCTTACCCTACTTCCACAAATAAGCAGCTCAACTTCCTCAGGCCTGAACAAATATTTAAGTGGTGACTCATTTGTCACCATGAGGAAACCTTTTTTGAAGGCCTTGAACTGTCTCTCCACACTCTTATTCAAAATGTATTCTGCATAAAGTTCCACAAATTCCTGATTGACAAATACACAAACAAAGAGCTGTTAAAAGCAGAATTCAGAATTCAGCTGGTTCACATCAATTTTATGACTGTATATTTGCTTTTAATAGCAAAGCAAACCCAGTGTAGATATTTCTTATTTTACATTTTCTCATCTTAAAAATTGCACCTCTAATCAAAGAAAAACAAAACAAGCGTGTTGGATCAGATTGCATGCAACTACTAAAATATTGGGTGTAGGTATTTAAGATAACATTAACATTAAATAATAATTACAACATTCAATTGTACAGTTAAATGAAATGTTTGCTCATTAGATATTATCCCAAGAAGACTTGCTTTAACCATGAACACATGACCAGTTACGCTTTCACATATTGTAATAATTTCGCATTGGACATACTAACTGTACATATATGTCGCTCACCTGTTTATTTGTGTCATTAACAGGCATCTTGTCTCCCTCTTCCTTTAAGTCATATGTGATTGGGTTACCAAAAAGGTCTCTCTGTGATATTTGGAAGGTGAGCATCATGTCTTTCTCCACACTGCCTGTATACTCTAGCAGCTGCTTCAGACTCCGGTAAAGAACCTGCCCGTATCAGACACATCACAATATACTGTAGATTGTGTTTCCTGCTGCTTCTGAAAGGCACGCACAAAATTAAGTTAAAGACACTAAACAAATGTGTGGTTTTACTGAACTGGCAATTTATACCACATACTTCTCAATGGACAGCAGATATCCTACTATCTCCAAATAGTCTTTAATTTCATATCGATGGAAAATGTTAATGTGAAATAGTATAAATGTTACTGTACTGGATGAGAATCTTCCAGATCCAAGTATGTGCCTTTCTTGCCCATGAGTTTCCTATAGACAACCATTGGGAAATGCACATCCAGGATGCAGTTATTGTAGATTGCAAGCCCAAGGACAATCCCAATAAGGGTATACTGGGCTTCATTCTCCAGTGAGGAAGAATTAAACCAAAAAAGCCTTGTTTCGTCATCATACGTAAACATTCCTAAGGATAAAAGAAAACACACACAGAACAAATTAGGGATTTTAATGAATGAAGATTACACAGACTTAATCTCTGCAATGGGGAATTAAATGTGGTTTCAGAACTTGCCAATATCAGGATTGAAAATTTCCTCCAAGACCAGCATGAAGAACTCCTTTGAAACGCCTCCTTCATCGACACCTTGCTCACCTTCAAACTCAACAAAAAGCTGTTTCTTCAGATCCGAGGGGTTCTCCATAGAAATCATCTCCAACTGAAGGAAAACGGCAATGGGATTTCAGACAAGTGACATTCATGCATCCTGAAATAATTCATTCAATGCATGCGAATGGGCTGCGTGCACTTCGACTGACTCTGACGAGGGCATCGTCGATGATGTGATCCCTGCGCACTTTGAGTTTAAGATAGGGGTTGGGCTGCTGCCCTTGAACCATGCTGTAGAGCGCCGTGATGCGCCGTTCACTGTACATCCTGATGCGGTTGTCGTAGTACAAGCCCTGGCTCTTGGTGACGGCGCTGAGGATGAACGGGCAGCTCTGGAACGAGAACTTTATCTCGGCGTCCACTTTGAAGAAGGTGAAGTCCTTGTCCATCTCCACCACCTCGTTGACACACTCATTAACAAAGTCCTCAAAGGGGATGAGGGGGGTCCTACAGTCTAGGGTCCGCATGCCCAGTTCTTTCTCCAGGTGGTCTATCCGAGGCCCCTTCTTGTACAGCTGCTCCTCACCGAGCAGCTCCTGCAAGGTCAGCTCATCCGAGTCGACTTCCTCATCGTCGTCCTCGTTGTGATCCGTGTCCAGGTCCCCGCCGAGGATGCTGGCATAGAAGACCACCTTCAAGCACTTGGTGGCGGCCACCACGGTGGCGTCGTCGTTGACCAGGAGGTCGGCGTCATACTCGTTGCTGAGGATGGTGAAGGTGATGAGCTGCTGGAAGGTCTCCATCATGCGCCGCACCTGCGCCGCGCCATAGCGCGACCACAGGCGGGCCAGCTTGGCCAGAGCGGCCACCGGCAACTTGCCCATGGCCTTGCAGAAGAGCGGCAGCGCCACCTCCAGGTACTCGGGGCTGTGCAGGTTGGTGTTCTCCATCACCACCACGAATATGTTCAAATAGTCGGGGTTGCTTTCGTACACGTTGAGGTATTCCAGGTCCAGGTCCAGATTGGGAGTTAGGTAAATGAGCGCATTGACGAGCGCCGCACCGATCTGGTCGTCGGTCAGAAGCCGGTCATACACCCTCCTCACGGAGTCGATGTCAACGGTCACCTCATCCAGCCCACACCTCTGAGCGGGACCCCCGGGCTGGGGGAAAGCAGAAGTGCCCGCTGCATCCTCTGTCGGAGCAGATGTCTGTTCCTTTGTGTTCAAGGGAGGGCTTGGAACCTTCCTGAAGCTTTTCATTAGCCCCTCGGTGCTGGAGAAGACTCTGCCTATTAGCGGTACAAAAGTAGAGAAGTCTCCATCCTCCTCGCAGACTCTCCAGATTGTATATACCAGTTCCTCCGTAAGGTAATGAATTTCTGTAAGCAAAATCAAAGAAGAGTAAGAATGAAATACTACAACTGTCTAAAATAAAATAAAAAACAAATAGAAAACAAAGGTTTTTCATTCTTTAATAGACCTGTAAAGTCTTTGGACTGTAACAGATCCTCGTAGCTCATCTCCCTGGTCAAGTTGGGGCGGATGCCGTTGGGACTGCTGTCAGGGTGGACTGGGTCCGATTCTTTCTGGGAAGCACGAGCGTCACAGAGTTTGGCATTGTTCTTATACAGCTCTAGTGCTTTGACCGCCGCCGAGTTGCTATCCACTGGTCGGAAATCCACGCATGATGCACAAAACTCATTTGTGCAATCGCTATTTCCACAGCCCTCTGTTAACTGCCGAAAGTAGCGCTCAATTAGATGCTTTGCAGTAGCTTTCTTCCTGTACAGAAGAATATTTCAAACAAAATCCATAAATTCCATAATTATTTAACATAAATAGGATTTAAAATACAGTAATTTCTGCTGTAAAACTGAAAATGCTGCTACTACCCCACCACCTCCCGAGTCCCGAAAAAATAAAAACATAACAGTAATATTAAACATCTATGAAGGGCTGATACTGTATATAGGCAGTTAATGTATAAACCGTGGCACTGAAATATAGGAGATTCAACGTCTAAACATACTTACATTCGGCAGGATTCTGATACTTATAGTAACTGTACTTGGCAGTCCTGTGAAATAAAAGTTACAGTTTTTCTCAGAATTCTCAGAACAGAATTTAAACTAAAGTACTTGTTCAACCTCCACATCATCAAGTCACATCATGATGTGCACATCATAAAAGCAATATATAATTGTTTTGAACAAATTACAAATGCTTTTGCACGTTCATAAAAATAATTGTACAATTGTCTGCTGTTTCCTACATTATCAATTGCGTATGACATGTTGATCAAATGTATTATAATAGCACTGTGTTGAATAGTCTTACCCCTCAAATCATCTAGGCATTAGTTCATTGTAGAAGGAATTATGCAAAATGATTGAACAAGTTGTTATTAGTATTAGACCTTTATGTAAATGTGTCCTGAACTGATTAGCTGTTCTCAGGTGAATATTGACATTCACCTATAAAGGGAAATGTGTGAAGTGGTAGATAACCAATGAACAACCAGCTAGTTTGGTATTTTAGAGAACTAAAATATATAAAAATATATAATCTTTAAATGGCAAGCATATAGACAGTGCTGTATAGTTCTGGGGTATATCCTTGTTTGTATTTTTTTCTTATGTGCTATGCAGTGCTGTAAAGCACTATTAATTTCTTTCCACAATGACAATGTCAACAAATTACAGTTCAAACAGTACATTAAGTGAAAATACAGTAAAAGCGTAAATGTGAATTCCGTAAAATCTCTTGCACTCAATATTCCAAGTATACAGTAACGTGTGACTGTGCTGTTGAAATACAGTAAAATAACTGTGAGGCTGGACTTTAAATATAAAGCAGCCATGTCCATTTTCAATCACTGTAATCAAAACATTAGCATATTCACATAAGAAAATACATGTAGTACACTGTTGAGACACATTGAGAACATGGCTAAGCATATTATCTAGTCTGTTGGTTGACAATGACTTGTCATTCTAATGGAACTGACAAGTTCAATGACCTACAGATTTGCTTTTGAGAGATAAACTAAGGATTTTGAGCAAGTTACAGGCTTTTACAGGGAATATATTGGGTTATGCTGTTTGTAGAAATTGTTTCATTAAATTAACCAGCTGTTTTGAAAATGTTAAGACTGAGTCGAAACATTTAGCAAAGCGACTGAGAAAAACTGTAATACATAATAAACAAATCATATCCCTACTCCTAGCTTGTTGCATAGTTCAGTCAATCAGTATTCCTATAAAAAAATTGACTGCTCACAGCCTGAATGTCTGCAGGAACCATGTGGAATAACATTTTTAAATCAAATTACTTGTTGGGAGATGACTGGAAGCTATATCATTTAGTAACAACGTAGTACTGTACTAGACAGAAGCAACTTTACACTGAAACCATCCTTGAAACATGCCATAGCATTTTGTTCACTGACCCAAGTGTGGTAAAATTTCCCCTTTATCCTGCCTATGTTGCTACCAATTCAGCATGACTGAGAATAGCCCTTGTACAGTAATTCTGTTTCAGTAATGTGCTATTATTTTTCATACTTCTGAATCTAGTCTATCATAACAGCATGCTAGTTGTTACAGATTACTGAAAGATTAAACGGATAATTTGTCTACAATCGGTAGACTAGCCTACACTGTCTGTTTATAAGGCAAGGAAACACTTTGAACAATGGGGGCTATTTCAGAAAGACACCAATTAAGACCACTACGTGTTATTCGTTATAAAGTCGTGTATCTTTCTGACATAAGGAATTTTTAAAACAAAATAGCAAAGCGATTATGACTGGACGTTATTTTTACGGACATGTGTTGCAATTTCTGTCACCAAAATGCTTCATACTGTACCAACCCTATGATTTTAGAAGTAGTCCTGGCTGGCTGTCCTGATGTGTGACTGTGCAAAATCACTTCCCCTCAGTCCAGATCAACGAGTATATTCAACCAGTTTGAGCTAGACATCGAAAATATGCATTTCTTTAAATAAGAAACTAACGGTAAAATGTAACGTTGATTTAGAAGACGAAACAATATTTGGTGAGTAAGTAAAATAATATCCACTGCCGTTCTTGTCAACAACCCAGCTATGTATCCCAGCATGCAGCGCAGTGTTGTCACGACCCCCCGCTGCCCACTTGTATGCGATCATGACATTGTTGAGCAGATTATTACTGTCCCAGCGGGGTGAAATCACGAAGACGGCTATTAAAAATATTGAGAGTAAAACACCGCCAGACGCCACGTGGGCAGATATGTTTCTTGCTATACAGGCAGGCCTTTCCAAGTTTACATCGACCGTACTTTTAGCACTGCAGTGTTGTAGGTATAGTTCTATCGTACTAGGTCTAAACGTGTAGCTATATCACACACCGAGCACTAGAGGTGCTAACTCTCAGGGTTGGTTTCACAGAAGTGGTTTAAGACTACCGTAGGCCTAGACTAAGAATTCTTTTAATTGAGATCTTTCTTAAAGTATAGGACTAGTCACTGTCATAATCCCTGTATGTACCATGATTCTCCCTTACCATATCCTATCTCTGGTTTTATTGTCAGGCCTACAAACTCATGACAAATAAAATTTAAAGGGATGCACAAAACATGTATGCTCCAATGGAAAGATAAAACACAAAGAAATATAATATTGGGATGTATACTAATACTGCAAGATTATGTTCTCCACCATATCCATAATTGTATTCAATCCCTCTCCTCGTTGAGTTCAGATCTCAATTTTTTGGTCTCATCTTGGAGCTTGGAGGGTAGGCCTATTTAAATGGGATTTACATTTAGTTAATTGTAAGACAACATCCCAATGTATTACACCTATCTTGTTATGATGTGTGAGCCATTAGAACTGTGTTTCAACAAATATGAAAAATCATTGCTACCATGACTGCATGAATTATCTCATAATATATCTATAAACTAAATTTTAAAAAGTAAACATGGAATCTAAGCAAGTTCACTTTCTAAACCAAGACCAAACCTCAAAAGTAAAAAAAAAACACAAAAAAAAACTGAAGCCTAATCTGATTACACTATTTTAACTGTTAACAGTAATGGATTACAGTTACAGTTTTTTTAAATTTGTATAAATTACAAGTAACTATTAGTTATTTCTCAAACCTGGCAATACAACAAATATAACATTATAAATGCTTTTTAAATGTTCTTTATTAATTAATAAATAGGTATTTGATAATTTGAAAGTGGTATAAAATGCCATATTTTCCTCTCATGGTTGAGCGTAGGCAGCAGTTCATGTTGTCACAAATGGCATAAACCAATAAAAATGAAAGTGTCAAATTTGTCTCGCCAAACATGGGTGGACACTGGACAATTTTAAGTATCAAAATAAAAATTCAAAAAAATTTAATTGATATATATTGAAATAACTGAATTGCTCTTACAGATGCAAAGCATATAGGCAACTATTATTAACACTTTTGCTAATGGTGGTAGAGACCAAGAGACCATACAGTCAGATTCATAACCATTAAATAATTGTTATAAACCATAGATCAATAGCACCTTCAGCAGGTAGTCAAACCTTTGCATCTCATTCTGAAAAGGAGACCTTGTAAATTATGCATTGTCTAAAAACTGTGCAGGTTATTCTGTCAGCATACAAGCCTGGGATCGAGTTTTACATTTAAGGTGACATTTTTGTTTCTGCATTAGCTGCGTCACACTGCACTCAGAACAGTTCAGTGGCTGTATCTTACATCATCACATGCCAGAGGTCTTTAATGAGCTAAGGCACATGAGTATTTAATGAAAATGTTTACAATTTGAATGACACATAACATAATCATACAGCTTAATCTCTGTGATATTTTTCTACTAAGTTTAGACATGCAAATTAAATAGTCATACAATGATGTCTTTACAATAGATAAGAAAAATGTTATTAGTCTTTGGCACAAATTCATTTTTGCCAAAAAGTCTTTAATGTTTTATCCCTTTAAAATCTTAATATTTCTGATGATAATAGTCCATTGTGAAATAAACACAGAATTATTCTACAGTACATTGATGCTGTATGGTTATGTGTCTCATTGAGAGTCAAACTATAGGTATATTGAAAGTTTTTGACCCTGTCCATGAGAAAATCTAAAACACATATATGCATACAGTGCAGATAAACTATACACAAACAGAACATTGCCAATTAAACCAAACTTCTATCAATTATAGTTGAATATATTAAAGGTGGGGGTTGGGGAGAGGAGGTTCTAACCACTGCCATTATCCTGTTCGGTCAGTCCGTTGTCTGACCTTATCTGGCCTGGTAAAGACGACAAACAAAGACAAATAATGCCCCACTGTGCTTGCTTGCCAGCATTACCAGGAAAGGTGTGGTTTGGCCCAGCTTTGTGTTAGCAGCAAGCTAAGGCAAACACGCAGCTTGTATCCACTGTGCCTCTGTCCCATAGGGGGCGTACACACACAGCCACAGAGTAGATGGGATGTCTGACTTCACCCTGCCTGGTACAGAGCTGTGCCCAAGAACATTGCTTGGCCCTACATGGTTTAAGTTACCAGGGTAACAACCTGGTAAACATGCACCAGAAGTTAAGAGGAGGTCGGATGTAAACAGACTCAGAACAGCACAAGGCACTAGTGACAGGGAGCCAGGTAGTCCTGCCTGGCTTCTGCCAGGATGCTATCAGCCCCCACAGCCCCCGACAGACCGTCAGTCTCATCTTGAGATGCTTGAAGCTGGTTTGGAACTAGTTGTTCCTTCTCAGCCCAGAGCTGAGATACTTGCTTATAGCGAGTTGGCAGTTTGCTCCTGTTAAGAGTAAATTATTTGTAGTCTGCTATATTCTTTTTCTTGACATAGACAAAAAGAGTAACCATTAGGCAATATTTATTTCTGCTGTCTGTCTAACCCTCCCCCAACCACCACTTTATTTTCTACAGAGGCCTGTGGCCATGGGGTTGTATACACTGAAAGACTACAAGCAATTATCCACAAGGACACTAGAAGTCTCTGCATTCACAGGAAATAAATAAATAAAAAAGAATGCATTAGAATACTTTAAACGCCTTCACGTTTTTTATCTTGGTGTATAGCAAATATATATTGCTTAGAGCTCAAAAAACACATTTTAGGGTGCAGTTACTCTATCAATAATAAGTCAGATGTTTGTAAAACCACCTATTATCCGGAAGATTAACGTCAACAGAAGATTATAAATGAATCATGTTATCATATGGCCTACAATTGTTTTTCTTAATCCATCATTGTTATTCAGTGTTAAGTAACAAACACCCTTTGCTGGTTATACCTGTATTGCCAGCAGTATTATATTACCTGCTGGTGATAGTTATTAGAGCCTTCCTGCTTGAGGCCACTGGTCCATCATTTTGTAAGCCTACAGGACAGGAACCTCTTAATGTTTGTTAATGTTCAGGTTCTTCCATCAGTATCGCGTTGACCTACTAGTTTGGTTATGTATATACTGTTAACATATAATAAAGGCCATTAATAAACTATATAGAATAATTATGTAAAATAAAAGCTCTTTAATATCGTTATGATCTGCCTGAAATAGCCTACGTACAGTAGCAACTCAAGGCACTTGCAGCATATACTGCATACTGTACCTGTGGTCAACGTCCTAAATACATACTTTACCTTGATAACTGCCATATGCCGCTTCAGCTATAGACAGATGGACTTGCTGTAAATCACTTTGTATATTACACTTTTACTGTGAAGTACTTTGTGACCCATGTCTGTGAAAAGTGCTTTACAGTACAAATACTATTTACTTACTAGTATTGCTTAAGTATGCTCCTGCACACCTGCACCTAATATAATGTATTAATGGTGGTATACCTTTACTGGCCACTGTTGTGCTAACAGCTAACCTACAAGATAAAAACCCCACCTTGAGTATTATTGTGTCGCCATTATTACAAAATGACAGTAGTTCTTACTTTTCAAACATTTTGCCTTACAAATAATACAACTGTACAAGTACTTTGAGAAAACGTCTTCACAGCATCTTTGGTAACAGAATCGCTTCTATGGCTGCCTCAGACAGGAGATGTTCTTCTCAAAATAAGGAACTCTCCACCCAATTACAGGTGTTTTGAGTTAGTGTCACTATGAATGACTGGGAACAGATGTACAAAACACACCTCCCCAAGTTACATGTTTAAATAATGACAAGTTAGAAATTAAACCATCTTAGATTTCAATAAAGAGTGCAGCCTACAGTTCTAAACGCCTTTAACATCAAGTGTTATGATGTATAATCATAGTAGGGTACTGCCATATTTAAATTTGGGAAAATATTTACTGCTGTGTATAGGGTTAATGAATGCAAGTATAGCAGGATTACTACTGAAGGTCAACAGGGGCATATAAGATGAAGGGCTGTTGTCACGTGATTCCTGGAGATGCAAATCAGAGACAGAAAGACGGGGGGGGGGGGGGGGGACATAAAGTAGTAAGACTCAGACAGGGCGATTGAGACAGTTAAATGAAGTGGATCTTCTGTGAACATGGCAAATGCACTTTTCCACAAACTGTAATACACAAAGTACAATGAAGAATGATGGCAATGCAGGACTTATTGCAAACACATCAAACAGGCCTGTGCTCTAATTCAGAATCATAGATTGTTGACTGGAAGTTCAGAAACACACTAAGGTAGTTCATTCCATTAAATGACTAAATATATTAAATGTTTCAAATGTATCAGCATTGAAAAAGATTTGCTACATATACCCCGAACACATGAGATTTGTGTATTTCATAAATGCAAAACCATTAGGCTATAGAACATTTTTTTGTAACTACACAGCCTATCTTTTCTGAATTTAAGATGTAGGTCCATGTTTTAACACATTTGTACAAATAAACACAAACCAGCTAATTCATAATACACACTAAACAGAATAATATGTATCGTAATGTATTTCTCCACTACTGTATTAATTACATTCTCAGCAGAGCAAAGACTGTAACGGGTTCCAAAAACCGCATAAACAATCTGCCCTCTTGACAGATGCATAAAACCAGACTATTTATGAGGCAGCTTTGGAAATTGGACAATTTTGTTCTTGTCGTCGCAGCCTGTTAAAACAATGGGTTGTGAATGGGTCAGGGAAACTTTAATAATCAGTTAACGAGGGCCTTATGACAAAATGCAAATGCGCTTCCTGAACCATAAAGTAGATTCCCACATCTTCAATTGCAAGGGGAAAAAATAAATAAGAAACCGGGTGAATTTGAAAAGAAACCCGCCGAATTCATCTTCACGGAGGCTTTTCAACGCAGTCACATTATTCATGTTTTTCACCTCCTCACAAAACAGAAGATTCATGTGTATGAAAAATAATTCAACTCCCCTTAGTGCTCATGTAATGCCATCGAAAGCAGATTTACCACATACATTTGTTGCAGGGGGAATAATAGTTCTACACACTGTATGCAGGAAAAACAGCTGATCAATCTGGCTGGTGCACACAAGGGCTTTGAAAGAGATGAAGAGAGCATCCCCACAACAGAGGAGTCATCATTATCGCTGTGTTCATATGAAAAACGGTCAGTAATTTGACAGTCCCACTGCAGCAACATCAGCAGTGGTCTCTGCCATTGTTCTCCTAATCATACTTTAAAAGGAAATATTAATAACCTTATCCCTCCTGGCAGGGGACCCAAGATGCCACATGCACACCAGGCAACGACAAACAGCTGCAACAGCCAGGTCAAATATTCATTTTCTACAGCGATGGTTTTCAGATCATTTGAGGCACCATACAAGTGGTTCATAGTTTGCTTTGAATGACTCAATTTTTAATAGAATAGCCTATAGCATAAGGTATACTGTATAAATATAAAGCAACCATTAATTATTGGAAACAATTGTATATGGAAATGTTGTACAAACAGAAAATAAATATCAACATTTTGATATCAACCCACAGCCCTGGTCCCTGAACCAATACTTCCATTGAAATCCATTGTAATATGCCTCTTATCTGTTGATATGTATAGTGTAAGCTACTGTAATGTGCAAGGAAAAATATATCCCACGAATAGTGATGCTATTATTAATTGACCTACAACTCTGAAAATAAATTATCAAAATAAGATGGGTTAAAACATTAGTGTTCCAGTATGATGTAATGATATAAAGTAAGCTTTGGGGAGGTTTTGACATACATGACGTGCTAACTAAGTAACAGCTGAGATGACAGAAGTAAAGAACATGGTATACAGTACAATGGAATTAACAAATGAGAAAATGCATATTGAAAATGTACAGGAGAGAATTATAAATCTCAACATACCATCTATAAACACAAAATACACTCACTGAGAAATGGGGAAAACGGCCACTACATAAATCAATTAAAAAGTATCCTAGGGAAAACTGTTTGTGAAGCTCTGTAATTAGAGTACTTCTCCAGTGTTAAGGCACATTATATTATTCTTAATTAATACACATTTACTTGGTAAATGGCATACTGTAAAAAGATTGTACTGGAAGAAGATAAAAACATGGATGCAACTGACAAACAATATATTCAAGGTGCAGATCCAAATTCTTTGGAAAATGTATGGAAAAACTACATATTTCCCCCCAAATAGTATTTGCTACATCAGAAGTCAGAATGTGTCAGCACCAACACATTCATATTCAGTCATAGTTCAGAAATATACATTAAATTGTGCAAACTTAAACATTAAAGCCAAATCCTTTGTATATGAAAATTACTTCTCAGCTATTTATTAAATACCAATAGGGGTAGTATTTAAAAACAAACAAAAAATAGTTTCCTGAAAATAAGATGTGGACGTTGCATGAAAAACTAATTTCAAGTAAAACCTGGTGCTAGCAAAAAGCTATTTAGGAACGCACACTGAAATGTTAAATACTGAATCAATGTTTCTGCAGGGAAATGCTAAATTCTTCTAGGCAAAAGTACATCCAAACTACACTAACTGACACAGGCAAAACAGATTTGCATGCTATCCAAAATAATGTGAAAATAAACAACTCAAATTAAATGCTTTAAATAAAAATCCTGCTTATGTGCAGACATGAATTTAGCAAAAATAATTTCAGAAAAGAGACCTTCCAGTTTTTAAACTCCCTTCTCAAAAATGCCTTTCCTTGTAGCTAAAATATAATGGTACGTACCTTATATCTTTATAAAATCTTGAACAATACAATTTAATAAAATCTATCGTGCAAAGTTTGAGGAATATATTTACAAGTATCAGGTGTTTTGGAACAGCTGTTCTTCTGTCCTCTGTGGGGAATGAATGGTTTGGTCAGGCCCACGTTTCACCTCTGAGGTCCTAGTGTATGTGACATGCTGGGCGCCCCCAGTAGGGGGCATATTCAGCTGAACACTGTCTTTTGGCATCTGCAAAGGTGTGGATGTGATCCAGCTAGACATACAAAGGTTAGATGGTTCTAAGTTCTTATCAAGGTCTTCAAGACAGGTAGATGTTTCGCTGTCAGGGGACTGGGTCGCCTCTGGTGGTCGAGAACCTTCTTTGGTGTAAGGAAGGCTGCCTACATCTAAAGAAACTAAAGTGTATTTTTCAGAAAGGCACTTTTTAGTGTTGGTGTGCCCTGTTGGGCTGCTCTGACCCGTTTCATGAGACTTTTCAGTGTTCTCCGGTTGGAAAGCTTTGGTCCCAGAAAAACTCTGCTGCCCTTTGGGACTGCAATATTTAGGGAAAGGCTTGACGAAGGACAGAAAGGGCTGTTTGACTCCGAGCTGAGACCCCACCTTGGCCCTGCTCAGACTAAGGATGTTCCTCCGAATTTCACTGGGTAGTTTATCCAACTGCCTTCCAACTTGAACAGGGCTGGGGAACAGCGTGCCTTGACATGCCCTGCAAAAGTATCTAGAAGAAAAAGAAGACCAATATAAATAATAAAATAGACACCAAGACACAGACGCAGTGAGCGTCATGCCAATCATACATTCTCAAAGATGCTTGGGAGGAAAGCGAAAGGCGTTCTGACAGACAGAAGACGACATAACTCATGTCAAAGCGCTGGCGTGCTTTGCCGTCTGTGGCGTACCTTGGCAGCAGTGCAGTTACTGGGGCGACGACACAGAGCAGGTAAAAGAGGGGGTCTTGAAGCAGCGTTTGCATGGTCCAGTAGGGGTTGGAGGGGGAGTAGCAGGTGGGACAGGTGAAATTGTACCACAGAGCCACAGTGAAGAACAGGGCGATGCTGAAGGCAATAGACATCCAGTTCATCCATGTCTGGAATGAAGACGGGAATGGGATTAATTAATGACAATTTGTTTGCCAAACATAAACAAGTGTGTCGCTCGCAAGTGGAAGCATGTGCAATGAATAGCAGACACTGCACAAATGGAAAATTGTCTTTATGTAAAAAAGGTGGAATCACGGATCACGGAGAAAGTGTTCCACATACAATACAGCACTTTTATACAAAAAAACAAAAATCATACTTAATTACAGTGTTAAAATTATGTGACGATAACTGGTATGTTCTCACCTTGAATTGGCATAACCATTATTTGACAAGATTTTCTATGCAGCTGTGGAATGAAGTACCTGCCGGCTGAGCAACCGGGAAATGTTAACTTTGAGTCAAAGCTGTTCACCATGAATACAGGCGTTACTCCAGGAGAGGCCGTCCAGGATGGTGCTTAGTGAGGACGACATTTTTCACGTACAAACTTGTCAGGATCAAATTTACAGCCTCAGCATAATGGAAACTGCTTTGATCCACTGCAGGGCAATGAATCTAAAAATGGCTCATGACGGTCATGCCATTTACCAGAAGCACAAACAGATAACCTGAGAATTAAACTACTCTCCCAAATGCGAAAAACTAAAACAAGAAAGAAAGACATGACTATTTGGCGCCTGCATGTGAGTGGTTTGTAGAACGCCTGGGCCAAGGCAGAATAACTGTCAAGCTGATATATCATGCCTGATGCAGCAGTGGCTTCTGGTTCAATCCAATCAGCAAGAGTTAATGCATAAGTATCTATGGGCCTGTCAGCCCTCATTCAGACGGGCACAGCCCAATGCTCATGTCAGGGGTGGGGAATGGGGGGATATAGCACCAATTCTGTGTATGGCTGAATTGAGGGGAACCATATTAGTGTCATTTAATTGAAATATTACTGCCAAATAAAAGGCATATTAAGAACTGATCCCTATTACTTTTATTAAAAATACCTTATCTCAGTATGAATCTGTGCTTTTGAGTTTCGGATAAATCCATGTTTGAAACAATAAAAAGTTAAAACAGCATCCTAACACGCTAGGCAAGAATCCATTGAGATGGATTTATTAAATGCTCAGACTTGATTAATTCAAGTGTTATTAGGACAGATTTAAAAAAAAAAAAAAGGATTATCTGCTACAATGAAGACATTACTGAAATTATGTGAGCGTCACCCCGAGATTTGTGTGGAGTGGTTTCAGAATGTATGATTTATCTGGAATATTAGACGACCAATCAGATGTGAGGGGCGGATCTAGAGGGGGTGGAGGACAAAAACAAGACATTCACATCCACCATCGGTCATTCAAGGAGAGTTCCCTACCATAGTTGCTGATACAACACGTTCACATGGCCTACTGCAAAATTAATTAGCCTGGTAAACCCAGTAAGATTTTGCTAAAAACTCCATGGTCCATTCCAATGTGCATATCAATCTCTTCAATTTGCTTTACATAACAGTTTTGACTGTGAGCCAAACGGCACCAAACAAAACTTTTTTCCACTCAAATATATTGTCGCAGTCTTACTGATCTTTGTGCATGCTGGGAAAAAATAATAATCTGATACTTCTACACAGCTCTGGCTTTGTAAAAAAAAAAAAGAACACCAACAAGGTCAAATTATCAAACACAGCTCACAACAACAATGTCCTAACCTTCGCAATGCATTTCCAATGTGTGAGGGGAAGCATCTGAGGGAGCACCCTATGGCATTGAAGGAAGAGCTATTTTTGTTTTGAGCTAGCAACAACAACGCCCCCTTAACCTGCAATTGGACCACCTTCAACTAATCAAACATGTTATAGTGATTTTCAAACACTATACTAAGCAACACTAGAAGACAAGTAGGCTTTTCCCACACAAACCGATAAGTCTTAACCCTAACCCTAATGCGGGGTAAACGTTAACCCTTCCTGTCTAAATTAATTGTTGAATCCCTCTGTCCACACAGGTGTTTTGAGTTCATGTGAAAAATCTGAGCAAAGACAAAATTGTTGAATTTATATTTGTTCATATAAATCTCTCCAGCGAATCAGAGCTGTCAAAATCAGC
The DNA here is from genome assembly GCA_025399935.1 of Amblyopsis rosae. Classification (NCBI taxonomy): domain Eukaryota; kingdom Metazoa; phylum Chordata; class Actinopteri; order Percopsiformes; family Amblyopsidae; genus Amblyopsis; species Amblyopsis rosae. The sequence goes on along the minus strand of JAODTR010012281.1, from coordinate 48,240 downwards.
GTTGTTTTCAATAATGTCACTGTATGGGTTTTAATCACATTAGAAGAAATACATCTGTTAAATCAACACAATTTCTTTGATTTAAAATGTGTTCTCATCAAAGCATCTTACCCAGGTTTTGGTCTCGATACCCAGGTGCAACAGGATTGTGAACAAGGCTAGGGTGGTGATTGGGGTACCCCATGTAAACAGATCCACATCCGAGTCAGAGTATGCCTGGATGCGGAAGAGAGACACCAAGCCATAATGCATTATAACCCCAGAAGCGTTCACAGTACGCTAATAAAAGTGCAGAGATGGAAGGAGGTAAAAACACACTCACAAAGTAAGGAATGAAGAAACAGACAAGGCTTTGGTAGATGGCATCAATCATGTTCATCCAGAACATATAAGGCTTGTATTCCTGCCAGACATGCCCAACGTGAGTCATTCCCACACACATCAACAAAGACATATTGTAATATCTATATGTTGCGCAGTGGGAGTTTCCTGGCTATTTTAACTGCATAAACTGCTAGGGACCTGTATTTATACTGCGCACCGCACAAACAAGCTGAAGAATAAAACGTTTGAATTTGGAAGAGTACAGCAGACCTCAGAGTTCTGCCCATTGGCGTAGAGCTGAGGTAGTTGTTGGAGAGTTTCTGCCGACGCGTCCTTGTCCAGCGTGCCTGTGACGAGTTGTGGGAAGGCGGAGAACATCAGGTTGAAGGAGATAAGATACCACTGGTCAATCATGGCTGAGCCTGAGAAGCCACAGTAGAACTGATACCAGAAGATGAGCGCCACAAACATCTGTGGGAACAGAAGCACAACAACATCCCTGTGAGGACATAGTCACAAGATGAGAACACAAGAACTCGGCCCCCCAATCAGCAGGAATAACGGAGTCTAAGCTTATTTGTAGATTGCTGGCAATACAATTCTAAACAGCTGCTTTGTTTCAGCACCACTGTATCTTAAAAAAAAAAAGACTAGACCAGCAGTTCCCAAGGTGACAGGGTTCAACAACACAAAAAGATTTGGGGGCAGGATCATTTTAGTTAAGTAGCAATGACCTAATTAACAATGCCCACCCTACCTTTAAACGTGTTTAACCCCCACCTTGCTATCCTGAATATGTGTTACACGTTCGCTAATAAAATAATATCTTTAACTTGTACCATTTCTTAAAAGTGTGTAGTATTTTTTCATTTTGATTATATTATCGCTCATCTAGTATATATTTGTCTAGGGGAATCATAAGCGACACATCACCCCATTACACTAATGTTGTCATTTGACAGAGGGCACCACACAAACTGACACCTAGTCTTGTATTGAAGAGCAAAGCCCAGTAGACTTGGGGATGAAAATGTGGGCCAATAATAGTGTCTGTGCAACACAAGGTAGTGGAGTATTTGGGAAGTATTCATGATGTAGCATTATCATTCGTGCTGCACTTATCAAAGTGAGAAATGTGAGTGAGTGTTTTTACTCCCACGGTCAGGCAGGCAAACGAATAAAGAAATATAGCTTACAGCATTCTTGTAGAAGAAGTACAGGATCATATTAGCCAGTCGGGAGTAGCACCAGTGGCCATGTACAAGCAGAAGCTTCTGGAGATACTGGAAGCGGGGAAGAGCAAAGTCACTTGCCATCACTGCCTGCGGAGGAGCACAAGGACACGATTATAATCAGTCTTTCGCACATATGTGGACAGAAAGACACACACACACACACACACACACACACACACACACATGTCCCACCATTGCCAAAGAGTACCAATTACCGGTAGAATTGTACTAATTACTGGTTGGAGGTGTACTATTTAGTGAAATAAACATATTCTTGACGGCACAATTGTGTCTCTGCGTTTAATGAATCTTCAGTGAGCACAATCTCTCCAAAGCAATCAGCCTTCATTGATTTGCAAACCTTTTGGGATTTACAGTTAGAACAGCCCGTTCTCCTTTGTCTCTTGGGGCCGGTGACAAAAAAAAAATAAACCTCAATCAACTTCATAATTCACAATGCTAATGACACTTTGACCATTCACAAAACACATCAGCTGTCAACAAGAAAAACAACAGCGTGTGCCTCATTGTGGAGCACGTTACTTTCTGATGTGCTTTAATAATGGCGCTTAAATGACTACACAGAAAGCTCTCCCCTAATAGAAGAAGGGTCTGTTAATCATAATACAGGCTGGGCAAGTGGCCGCGGTGCAGAAATGTGCATCTCAGCACACGGTGGGTTCCCGAGGAGTGACTGCCGTCTCATTAAGACCACGTTTTATTAACAATGATTAATCTAGCCGCCCTGCTGAGGGCGGGATATTGAGTCCTTAACAGATGTGCTAGGGGGGGACAGCCCGCCTGGAAAGGGCTGCCTTCCAGTTAATTGGAAGGCTCCATCATTGCTATGCACGATCAACTTTCTGGAACATGGCGATGCTAGGGAGAGGTGTGAGTGGGGGAGGGTCAGCATACAGTAGCTCCCCACACCAGGATGCTGGGAGGTGACCTCAGAGCAGGGATGCCAGAGAAACAGTACTTTGGCTCTTCAGCCCTAGAACTAGAAAGACCCAACTATATAATATGATGTAGTATATTATATATTATATAGTTGGGGAGGAGCGGGTTTGTTTGTTTGTTTCCATGCGAACTTTGGGCTTGTAAAAGCCCTTTGAGATTGTGATGTGATTAAGGCCTATTTCAATAAAGCCGACTTGATGTGATCTTTATGTTGACAGTTCAAGAGAACAAATAACGATGCAAAAAATCAGCTACTTTCAGAATAGTAGTCGCTGCGATATTAAAATGCAAAATGTGAATCGTGTAAACACACTCGTATCTGCATTGAGCTCAAAGCACCCCTTTAAAGTGGACTCAACCCTGCATCTTGTGAGAGTAAACAAAAATACACTACAAATGAAGGAAGCCTTCAACACATATATAATCCATGATACGTTTCCCTTGAGTAACCCCCTAGGTATTAGCTAATCACCCTGCTGTGTTACACCCTGTAGTCCCCTCCACTAAATGAACCCCACACCTTATTCAAATCATGCTCACGCTTGCTCTCACTGTCACCCAATCACAACTGGCCCCGCCCATATGTCTCCATACTTGCATGCCTTCCTGTCCTGAGATGCCAACGCCCACATCAGCCACCTGGATCATGCTGACATCATTAGCTCCATCACCTGAGATGGGAGGGCAGAGTAAAAAAGAGGGGCACTTTACAATCCGCTGTCAGCAGCAGGACGTCCATAGCGCACGAGCGTAGCAAGTTATTATCAAGAGACATGTATCGAGTGTGCTGACGGCAGGAGGCAATAAAGCGTTTCAGAAATTGTGCCCGTGTGTCATACTGCACCTATAATGGGAGCGATGTCAAGAGCGTGTGGCGACGCTCGCAAACTGTTCTGCCGGTCGTCGCCGCCCTAGGGTTTGTGTGACGCTGAGTCACATTTGTTTATGTCGGTGGCAACAGTGCGATTGCCTCGATGCCACGGTAACAGGGTGTAATGACGAGAGAGCCTCTGCTGACTGCGGCGACGCTCTCAGCAGCGTTTCGGTTTGCGGCTGTGCATTAACGCACGCCTGACCTCGCGTCTTGCCTCCTGTTGTTGTTGGTGGCGGCAGGGGCAGCGGAAGCTACCCCACTCAGTGCTTTGTTTCTAACCACGCTTGAGGGGTTTGCACTGTTTATTTTGGGCTAGAGGAGTGGGAGAATACGTGCTGCTGGGCAGATTGCTAAAGTGACAGCTCAATGATCACTGGAGGTAGGCGCTGCCCAGTGGGGGGGCCTCCCAGACACACTGCGTGTAGCCTGTTATTGCATGGTTTAGGCATATGGCCAAATGCTATCCTTTACTAAAGCAAAAGGGTGCAGTGAGTCCAAGAATTGTTTCTCTCCATAGGGCAAAATTATATTGTCAGCTGTCACACAAGAATATAGCTCTCTTACAGCCAATGTCGTTATTTCCAGATGCATGGACACGAAGCTAGTTATTACTTTTATCTGTAGCTGGTAAGGATATGCAACTTCCTTCACACTCCTGGCGTCTGGATACTTAAACCCAAATGCCGAAGGTTCAAATAGTAGCACTTCTTAAATCTAATAAACCCATAGATTAAAAAATAAGAAGCTAGTCTGTGCTATGTGGTGTTGGTGCCCCCATCTCTCTCTCTCTCTGCTAACACAGCAATGACAGAAAAGCGCTTGGCAGGCAAAAATTATCCTCCTGAGTGCACTAGCAACAAATAAACTATAAACAGGGAAAAGACACATTGCCTTGCTCATGTCACCTCTATTGTGTCACGGCTTCATTAAACCCGACTATACAACAATAACAAGCTTTACAATTGAATTGAAAAAGTGTTATTTAGCAAAACCATATACTGTATAGTTTCATTCCTTTAATATAAGATCACACACACATATGTTTAGGATTAAATATTCAATTTGATCACATTTTCTAAAATTTAAAATGTCTTAAATGCTATGATACATAGTTTCAATCCCTCTACTGTACTGGTTGAAACCAGGTGTGTTCATATCTCATGATTCCTCTGTCAAAATAGCATCAAAATATGAAATAAACAATTGGTTCATAAAATGCAGATTTTATATAAAGTATAACCAAAGTGAATCATAATTAACTTAACACCTTGAGTATACACTGCTTGCGACAACAATGTCTTTAGACTGCAAATATGTGTGTGTACAGTTTACATATTGTTAAATATACATTCAATTTAAGAAAAGACGGAATGACAATTATTGACATTAGCCAAATTAAAAGGCATTCAATTAAACAGAGAGTACCAAACAAACCATGCTTTGGTCGCTCTAGTCAAGGCGGTACACATACCTATGGCCAGTGTCATGACCTGGAGCTTGTTGCGGACCAGCTTGACCACCATGCTCTTCTGCAGAGGGGTGGAGCGGCAGCACAGCACCGAGCGGCAGCTCCGAGCCACCGCCAGAAACTTATCTTCCAGGCTCTCGTCCAGGGCATAGGCCAGGGTGCGCCCATCGATCACCAGGCCCAGCCGGTGCACCAGGAAGGGAGTGGTGTGGGAAGCGGAGGACGTGGAGGAGGAGGAGGTGGAAGGAGGAGGAGGAGGCGCGGACGGATAAATCTCAAAGGCCCCGAAGTCCCCCTGGAAGGCCTTGGCTGGCTGGTGGGCGGGGTTGCAGAGGAACTTGGCCTGGATGTAATGTAAACTCTCCTCCAGCAACTGCACGCATGCCTCCTGGTTTTAGAGACGAGCACGGAGCGGCGAGGAGATTAGCACGAGGACATACCATTGCACAACAGGACTCGGCCTGACCTTAGAAACGCACACGAGCCTAGCAACCGTAGTGCAAATGGACACGCCCCATTTCCTGTCCATTATTACAGGAACCTGAATCAGTAACAGAGCAACAGTAATGCCAATGTTTTGCTGTGATATTCCAACAGCCTCCCTCTCCTGAATGGCTTGCATTCCTCTCTACTTTGCCCCCCTCCCAGGGCACATAGGCTCACCCCGTCCTACACCTCCTCCAACTCTGCTGCAGTGAGCTGGGGCAGAAACTACATAAAGACGTTACTGCTGTCATTTTCTACTAACTTGTCATATTGAAAGATAAATACCAGTTAATCCAGCCTCTGCATGACTGTGTCTGTATGTGTGTGTGTACTGTATGTGTGTGTGTGTGTGTGTGAGAGAGAAATGAGGCTAACCTTACTTCACTGAATCTGGCAGTTACATAAAATAATGTATCCTGCATGTGCAGTACTTTAATTATAAACGCAAAACATTTTCTGGCAGGATTACCTGGGAGTCAGCATTGAGTGTTATGATTTCTTCCTCAGGATCCAGAAGTTTGCAGGCGTAAGCGATGTTGACGGCCGTCTCCTGTTTGTCTCCAGTTAGCACCCATATCTGTAAGCCCGCCTTCCGCAGTGAGGCGATTGTTTCAGGTACACCGTCCTGCAACCGGTCCTCAATGCCAGTGGCTCCTACAGTATACGGACCCGAACGCAAGCTGCCGTTACCATTCTGACTTCCACTGACTGTGTTGTGTGAAGGTGCCTCCTTCATCAGTTTCACCTGATAACAAACTGAAACATCCCTTAAATGTACACGCAGGGGGTGCTGTATATCTGAGGCTATACAGCACCCTCGTATGCTGTGAACGTTTACCCAGAAGTTGGAGATTGGTTTCTAGGCGCAGAGCTGACTCATAAAGTAAGGCCTCTCTTCCTTGGATAGCCGTCTCTGCCTCCAGATGGCGCTGCAGCCAGCAGGCATATTCCTCCTTACTCAGAACCTAGGATATGACACACGTGGATAGACAAGCAAGTGCATTGGGTAATATCTGAGGAGGTTATCTTAAGAAACAGTCTTTGCACTGGCAATACTAATCCAGAGGGAGAGAAACATGAGACCCTGAGGTGTGATCAGATTAGCATGGCGGTGGGTTTTCCACACGTGAAACAAATGGGATATAATGAGCCTCGTTTGTGGGAGCATAAATTAACAGCATGGGAAAGTGTCAGATTGCAGATGAGTCACGGAGAATGCCACTTTGGAAGAGGAGTTCATGTGATCATCTGTGCTGGGCTAAAAAAAAAAAACATCTTCCTGCCAAATCGCCACTGAGAGAAATCATTTTAACCATCACTTCTCTGCTCTGGCATTAGACTGGCATGACAGAACGGAACGTTGCTGGGTTCTTACTGAAAGTGTCTTCGGCTTTCTTACCTTTTTGGCAATGCATAATGTCCGGAGACCATCTGCAGCATATTGGTTCAGGTAGTTTTGGGTCTTGTAGATTATTTTTCTTTGCCGTTTTCCTTTCGGGTTATCTATACATTGAAGTAGAGAGGGGTAAAGAGAGCCTTGAATTATTTACTTCTCTAGATTACCAGACTTCTTCTGAGAGACATATGGTATCCATCTGTCTTTCACACCTTAATCAGCAAACATGCTGTGCTTCAATACAGCCCTTAAGTTACTCACTTACATCCCATATCATGTTTATTGTGTTGTATTATTTTTAGCACTATTGAATCTTTATTATCTTTTATATGTTTGGTGTCATGAGTCTGCTTCGCTGCTCACTGATCTAGCATCTTGGTCTCAACTTTCTGGCAGACAGAAATTACAGCAACAGATCGGCTATATCACTCTCCTGACAGCCATGTACCAGCCAACACACCGGGTGCAAAGCTTGTATTCTCACTTAACATAGTAGGTTGGATTGGATGACTGCAACCGCACAGTTGTGGACATTTATTTACATTTCAACAACTTAAAACATTTAATTAAATGCGTAGTATTTTATCTAATATTTCATACAATTCTGAACTGATACGCTGAATAGGCGAATGGTTATTTTTTTAACCTCTGAAAACAAATTCATTTAAATAACATTACATACATTTATTTTGATTACAAATGTATTTTTCCATAAAATATTAGATTAATTTTAAATGTTGAACATTAAATAGCTCTACCTAATGCAGGTGAATCTTGTGACACTGCATCCCAACTCAGATTGAAAACCACTAGACTAAGAAAGTACGCTCAGTTGTTTGTTGAAGCAGTTAAAAAAGTAGGAGCTTTTGGTTTTCACAAACAGTTGCAAAGGTTAGGAGGTCTTACTGCCAGTAAAAACCAGCTCAATATTTGTTTTTCCTGGCCTCAGACTTTCAAAAAGCACTCCTGTACTCTGGTATATGTAGGCTACGTATTATGATGTAGAAGTTCATGGAATATTTGTGAACATGAACACATTTCCTGCTGAGGGTGAGTCCAGCAAAACAAATTCTTGTGAATATGTCATGTGTACTCATAAATATGAAATGAAAACCAAACTGTAGTCGTAGAGTAAATTATCGTTATCAGATACGTTTTTGTACATAGATTTTAATTACATCAGTGTTTCTCAAACAGTGCCCCCACTACAAACTTCTAGTTGTATTATTGTTAATAAAATTTGCATAGATTTGGTTCAAAGGGTTTGAGAACTACACTAAGTCTAAGACAAGTAATATACTGTTATTTTGTATGTTAACATGTAACATACAAAATGATTCAATCATAACATTAGCAAGCTACATAAAAACTCCAGTCACAACCTTCAAAGCTCCAGAGGTCTAGCATTTGCCTTCCGTGGCTTTCAGTGCTCTGTTATTAGAGTGATATGTGGAGACTTCCTCACTGCCTGAATGGAACCATTGTAGATGGCTATGTTAGGAGGAGGAGGCCAGCCTCATACTGGACTTCAATTGGCCGTCTTTATCCAATGGCAAAATGTAGGATTTGTGAGTGTTAGGCACACCCAGACCATACTCTGCCATTAAACAGAATTCAGAATACAGACATTAAAAGTGTGAAAACTGTCCCAGGTGATCCATTCCAATAAATTAAATTGGCATACAGTACCAGAATCAGCATTGCTGTGTAGAGGACTTTTACAAGTGATTAAACAGTCTGTGACACAATGGGATCTGCCAGTTCTTCACAATATAAAATAAACACAATAACACATAAAAAGGCTGTGCTTACACTGAAAACATGCCAAAACTAAAATAGTTTCTCTTCTGTGATCTATGGGAGTTAACAGGAATACATTCAATGAAAGATGATAATTCAGCTGGAAACCACATTTTTTCTGTGCCAAGGAAGATCTCCCCTGCATGGAATGAACTGGAAGTACCAAATCAATCAGAATCAAAATAGGTGCATTTCCTTCTTATATAGCTAAATAGCATGATCCAACGCAGTTCCGGGTGCACACTTTTAGCAGGCTTTGATTTACACAATCAGAAATAATTGGATTCCTCAAATGGGCTACTATATGCAATTACTTGCGCTTCCGGCTTACATTCTCAGTATTAGCTGATAATAATCAAAATGGACCAGCGATATTTTAACATATGACCACAGAACGTTACACAACAGTTCAGAGTTCAGAGACAAGAGTTCAGACAAAACAACAAAAAATACATACAAGGTAAAATGGATTCTCATCATTTTGCTTTGTTGCTGTTATGGCAGTCCTACCATCTCTGTGCAAGGACTGTACTTGCTAAGCACTCCTGAACAGACATCTGGTGCCTGTGTACAGAGCATTAGTGAAAAGTGCCTCTATAGCTCTTTGTGTGCCTGGAATACTAACAACCTGCTACACCTTTTTGCCATGACGCTTAAAAGACATACGCCTTGAAACCCCACTGCTGTAGTTCTCAAACTTTATCTCTGAACCTCAAAGTGCGGATTCACACAAGGTGTGTGTGTGTGTGTGAGGGGGGGGGGATTCACACTGAAATTAAATATATAGCATTCTTATATATTCTTATTTATTTAAAGTCTTAATAATTTCACGACAACCCGCAATAGAGTTTGTGACACATTGGGGTCCTGACACATTTTGAGAACCCTTGGTACTCAAAAAAGGCAAGTCTGTGAAAGGTGCCAAATGCCAATCAACGAGGTAGAGTCTTGCTCTAAAAATATACATCCTTACATAACAGCAATTACCACATTGGTTTTGTACTAGTACACCAGCAAAAACGATTATTAGGAAGAGAGTGCCAGAGAAAGATACAGAACATTTCCTCAACGGGCCTGAAGATTACACCATAAGAGTTACACACTCCAGCCACAATTAATCAAACTTGGAATTTATGTCCGGGAACATTAGACACGGGTCAGAGCTAACACGGCCCCTCCCAAACATAACATAACACAACACAGCAACTCACTATGAAATAGATGCACCACAAAACACTACTGGAATAAAGAGCAGTGGTATACAAACTATTAGATGTGCTAGTTACTGTATACAACAGTTTGAAAAGCAAAAATCAACCCGCTACTGGAAATGTATGCTAACCTGACACACGCCGTGATATCTGCCTGTTAAGACACATCCATCTGGGTACATTGAAACAGTTTCAAAAAGGCAGCGCTTTAAAAAGAATACTTTGCATGTGATTGGACGAACCTGTCAACCAGCAGAGTTTGTTCTTACCCACTCTTGCAGTAGAAAATTCGGGAGAAGAATGAAAACATATTTTCCATGGAGAAAAGCCAGTTTGCTCTTCTAATAAAACTGACGCTATATTGTATCATCTAGGCATTTTCGTCTCGAGTTGTTTTCAAGACACCTACGTCAAACCTATACCCTGCCCGTAGCTAACAGTACGATGCTGATTGGCATCACACAAGGTTTACCGGCCTGAATCACCTCCATTTCCAAGCTCTCCAGACTTATTCTCACGACAAAGTCAAACTGAAGCTCGCGAGGTCAGGATTATCTCGCAATCTTCAGTTCAGGCTAAATGTATTCATGCAAGACCACAAAGCTAGATTCAAAATCAGCTAAAGCTAATAAATCCAACCACCCAAAGCATTTTGTGACCACTCAAAATGTCTCATCCGTAAATATGAACAGCGCTGCCCAACGGGGGCGATATACGTTCGAAACAATGGCAAAGAATGGCAAACATTTTCACACAGTTTTGCGTTTGCTTTGAGTGTTTATATCTTGGAATGTTTACACAAAACGTTGAAAAGATAAAAACTCGTTCAACGCATTTTAACGCGCCTGCGGTAATGCCTCGACTGACCTGCAGAGGGCGGGGTGACGAGGTCCATGATGGCAGAGTCGGCCCCCTTGGTGTACACCGTGATCTGGTGTGTCAGCGGGTGCCTCACCACCACCGACATGCGCTTCCTGGTGGAGTCGAAGCCCAGCGTGTGAAGCAGCTCGAAGGCCAGCCGGCCCAGACGTGGCAGCTCCACGGCGACCTGGTCGGGCAGCCGGCCCACCAGCGAGCACTTGTAGGCCCTGGCCGCGTACACCAGCGCCGCCTCGTCGGGCGACTCCGCCTCGTAGCGCAGATCACTCTCCTCCTTCTCCTCCTCCGTGTCGCCGCGGTAACACGGGGCCGGCGCGGGGCTGAAGGCGCGCTCCGACGCGGGGCCGTCCGCCTCCTCCGGCTGGCCCTCGTCCAGCTTGGACAGGGTGCTGTCGGCGGAGGGGGGCGACAGCGTGCCGGAGAGGCCCCTGCCGGCCGAGGAGCAGCGGGGGGTGGCCAGGCTGGAGGCGCTGCTGCTGGTGGAGGATCCCGAGGTCAGGCGGCTGGGGGTGAAGCGCTTGATGAAGTCCTCGATGGTCTTCACCGGGGACTTCAGCTCAAAGCGCATGCGGACCTGGAGGACGCGGGGGAAGGACACCGCAGCTTTAATGACGCCCCTCGGCGGCCTCCAATAGCGCCTGTACCTCACACACACACACACAGTTATTACCTGCACCACTCTATGGCTCCAACACTGGTCCCATGTAGAGTTACTGTACCAGTTACAGTGGTACAGAGAGTCAGACCCATGCGCACTGTGGTCCTGGAGTACCACTACGCTGCATGTTGTAGACGTCTCCCCTGCTCCACCGGATTCAAATGAATGGGTGTCTTTATCAATAGCTGCAGCAGCCCGATAACGACCCATTCATTTTAATCAGGCGTGTTGGCGCAGGGAGACGTCTAAAACATGGGGGGCAATGGCCATCCGGGACCTGGGTTGAGACACACTGCTTTATTACACAGTGTTACAACACCGGCGTGTGAGATTCACATTGGTTGTCTGGTGGCAGTTGTAGCCACTGTCCTCACACATACATCATTCAGGTACTGGGTGAGCAGCAAGGGCATGGTAATAAAACGTGAGCAATTACAGCGGCGGAAAGGACAACATTTTTTTTTTTTTAAATGCCAACGATCCATAAAAAATACAAATAAACGAGCAAACTGTCAACGGAAAATGAATACCGTATCAAAGCCAGGACTTCTGCAGAGATTTACATCCCCACTGGCATTATCAGATAACCTCCAAAAAGCAAAGGAACGCTCCAAAATAAATAATGTGTGGGGATTGGTGGTACCCAACAGGACGGTGAGCTGCAATGTGCAGCTAGGAAAACAGATCACCTCTACACAGGACAACCACACCCACCCGAACACAAACAAGCATACCCAAATGTCACTGGCACGATAAGGTAGATTAAGTGCTTGTAGCTACACTGTATTTATTGGACTATTAAAAGAAATTAAAATGCAAAATGCCATAATGCCACTATAATTTATACACAACAAAGTGCTTGTATCAGCAAGCAATTAGTCATATCGTAGCTTCGGAATGTACACCTTCACTTTTTACAAAAGCATTTCTACATTTGAGAAATATTCCAAAATACAGTAGTGATTTGTTTTTCACCCCAATTAAATCTACAAAAGGAACAACGATGACAAAGCTAAAACAGGTTGGAATGAAGTGAAGGATGTTTTACCTTCTGCCTGGGTTGATTTGGAGAGGACACCACCACAGTGTTACAGATTGTTAGAGCTATGAAGAAATCAATGATGTCAGCAAGCTCCGAGGGCAGCTGGCACATAGGCTGGTTGTGGAAACGCATCAAGTCCATCTGGCTACTGCATTCGTTGACTTTGTCTAACAGTTGAGGGTCAGGGGTGATGTCCTTCTCCTGCCAAGCAGACATGGGACTCATCAGTAGACGGCCTTCGTGTGGAGAGTAGAATTAATCATGTGTTACAGGGTGTCCACTGCTCGTGGGACATTTGCAAAAGCATGGGATTTTGTCCAAATCCAGCATCTTGAGTGCTTAAGAAATGTATTCCGTACAGTCTAAAGGTTTACTCAAATTCTTCTGGCAAGTCAGAATCTGGGCATTTTGTGGGCAAGGGTTAAAGTTGTATGGCATGGTAAGAGCTTTGTGTTGTATAAGCACATTCATGTTAATTGTGCAATGGGCAGGGAACTATACATTTGCCCTATTAGAGCAGGAACCCTCATGTTAAACCCAAACACACCAAACTAAGAGTACGTGACCAGTGGCCTATGCTACAAAGGAAGGTAACTGCCTTATCCAGGTAACTTCTGGAGTAACTTTGTGATGTAGGGTGTAACTTGCAGATTAACCCATACATACGAAAGGTGAAGATGTTATGCGTGAAGTACGCTGTCATGGCAATTATTATCTTCGTGGTTAACTCAATGTTACCCTATATAAGCACCGCACCTCCGCTCACAATCAAAGAAAACACATGGTGTTCTGTCGAGTTGTGCGCAGCTTTGTCGAAAGATTAGGCCTATTCCGCGAAATCATAGTTTATTGTATATGACATTACAGCAGAGCAAGGCAGCATTTCTGACATAGACAGACACGGGGAATAAAATGGCGGTTCGTTGTTAAAGTTTTTGCTCATCGTCGCAGTGAAGCACGGTATTTACAAGAGTCGTGCCATCATAGAATAGAACAGGAATTTTTGTTTTTGTTTTAGACTGTCACTGTACTGTTAAAATTGTATGCATGTTTTGTTTAATATTTAGCATTTACACTAAAAGTAGGATCGGTGTTATGCTTGCTAATACGCCGGCTGTTGCACGAGAAACGCAACAGCAGGCTCGAGCATAGCACATGATTATGTCATGACAAAATTCATCAGTTAAGAAAACTGACTTTCCTTGATAACAGTGAGGTTATCCTGCCTGCTGCTCATTAACACATTCCTTTACATTCTACTGTCTTGTCAAACTCCCATTCACCTCTACATGAAAACTCCACTGTGCACTCACTGCCCATCGACATATTTTGCTGCTCTTGTGTTTTGACTGACTGCTTTTTATTCTGTATTTTGGACTGTATTTGTGGCTTAAATGTGAAGTCAGCGATGCAAGAAAAAGATGGTTGATACAGCCAGTGTTACGCATCAATCACTGACACCTTTAAGGCGTGGCCTTCAAATGCACACTGACCATTGGGCTGCTGAAGGCCGTGTGCTTGGACAGGATGCTGGCCCTCTTGGCCTCTGCCCTGCTGCCCGTCCTGCGGTGGGACTTGGTGCTGTGGGAGCGCAGCACCACGCGGGCACTCTGGTGGCTGGCCACGCTGTCCCGCCTGGGCAGGGTGCCACCGTGAGACGTGCGCTCCTCTTCCTCAGAGTCCACCTCCTGGTACATGGCCAGGCGTTTAGCTGGGCAACACACACACACGTCACAAAAGACTTGGAGCATGCACACGCACACACAAAAACTCTCATACACAAACACTCAAACACTCTCACACACACCCACACAAACACAAACACTCAGACACACACACACTTAGACACACACAGACACACTCCATGAAGTAAGAGCATTGTCTGTGGTGCAAGTTGGCTTCCCCACCGTTAGCGTCGTGCGAGTACTCCACCCCGGCCACAGTGCAGCGGCGAAACACCATCTTGTTCTCCGTCAGGGTGCCTGTCTTGTCAGAGAAGATATACTGCATCTGGCCCAGGTCCTCCGTGATGTTAAGGGCCCTGCACTGCAGGTGAGAATCTGTCTCCTCGTCGTACAGATCCATGTCCTGATGGATGAAATATACCTGGCAGATCTTGACAATCTCGATCGACACAAAAAGGGAGATGGGTATGAGGACCTGTGAAACAAGACATTTGTTTGTTATAAAAAAGACAAACACGGTCATTTACAAGTCAGACGCAAAGGCGCCAGTCACAGCCTCACGACGATTAAGAGTCTATTGTGCGCCAATTTGGAGGGTTTTCGTAGACGTTCGGCCGAGTTTGGAACTCTTCAAACTGAGCACGTCACATGGTTACATAGTTGTGGAAAGTTTAGAAAAGAATGCAAACTAACAAATTATCTGGTGGTACTTTTTGACCTAAAACATAATATAGACAATTTTACAGTTTAAAGAACTAGAAACCTTATTACATTTAAGGTATGCGCAATATATTTAAAATAACGTAACGGTCTGGCCTATGGGTCACAAGCCCCCCCCCCCGCCGTTACCGGGGCCTGCGTGCTCCCGCCCACGGTTTCCAGACATGCACTGCCCCAGCGCTCCTTGTCTCACGGGTGTGTGCACTATTTGTGTATTGTGTGCACCTGGGGGTTTTGCCTTGGTATTTAGGATGGGGTTTCTGTTTGTTTCTTGTCGGTTATTGTTTCCTGTATGGTGTGTCTTAGCGTGTTTTGGAATAAAGCCTTATAATTTCCGTTGAAACCTGCGCCTGGTTCCTGCTTTGTCCGCTCGCCGTCACAGATAGTCAAAAAACTATAAAAAATTATAAAAACTATAAAAAGCTATAATACATTTTTTTTTTTTTTTTAAATACATTCACTATCCATACTGTCACTAAAGTAATATTTAAATACTCAACTGTCTTTGGTTCTTACCTGAAAGACAATGATCATGGTGAGAAAGAGGTAAACAGCCGACAAGGCAGGCGATAATACAGCCCCTTCTGGACTCAGAACGTCAAACGCGGGCCTCTTATCGCCATACTGTAACATCCATAGCCAGTGACCTGGGAACACAGTCGCAAGGTGATAGACACACACACACACTAGAAGAACAAAAGCACATCGTCATTATAAAACAGAAGATAACAGAGCCCAATGGTACACTTTAAATAAATAAATAAAATCAAAACAAACATTTCGGTTCTCTGGACTATTTGGGTGGTACGCACCAACAGCTGCAAAGAGGCACATGACCAGCAGGATGATGACACACCAGAACACGTCAACATTCATCTGCCTCTCTAGCTTGCTGCGCTTGTAGCGTGGGCCGTTGTTGTTGAGCATGGCTTTGGTCTCGTGACCTGGACAACAAGGCACATTAGCGGTGTTTGGCAGTTAGAGGAAAATGGGAATAATGAATACAAAAGAGCACAACAAGGACATTTTATGTATTTAAGAGGCCAACCTGCATATATGACTATTCCCACAGCCTCCTCTGTGTTGCGAATGGTGCAGCCACGTAGCAAAAGATTTCCCTTGTACAGACCGTCTCGCTTACCGCTGCGATGGATTCTGCATGTAGGGTAACAGTATTGTCCCAAGTTAGTGGCTGACCGGGCACAACATGTTAGCCAACAAAAGGAAAGCAAGTGTGGCATTTTAACAGTGATACAGCTCCTGGTTGAATGATTTCTAGGAAGAAAGCAGGGGAAAACCACAACAAAAACAACAGTGCACCTGCGAGAGAGAAACCCATTCAAGACCGTTCAGCAGAGCACCATCAATCAATAGTCCCCTAAAGCGCCATGGTCTTCCCTCTGTGGGATGGACTTCTTATGTCAGCATAAATATTCTCTCACACACACACACACACACACACACACACACACACACACACACACACACGAGTGCGCACGCATGCAGGCAAACCCTTTTAAGGAGCAGAGTCAATCAGGAAAGGAACTACTTTATCGTTTAACCTGACATCAAACTCTGAACTTTAAATCTTATCAAGTGCCTCCGTAAGTGCATTTTCACACATGGCTTGAATTCAACTGAGGCTCTTATCTAGCTCACCAAGGAAGTTTGGGCAAAGTGTTGCTGGGAAAACTATTTTGTCAGCCTTAATCTCGCAACAAAATCAAAGATTGCAAGTGAGTTAGCTAACTAACCGTACACCGCCGCTTGGAGCAAAACGCGAGCATTTAATCCTGCGTTGTAGGTAATGGTATCCCACCGAGGGAAAAGCTGGCCCTTTGACAGCACACAGACTGAAACATCACCTCCAGTTCAGAAAAATACCTGATTCCCTAGGCTTGAGGGAGCATTTGGTAGGGGTCACAATTCATCCTAGTTCCTAGAACACGCTGGACCACTGAATTCACACACACTCCCTCTTCCTCCAGCCGGATAGCGAGATTAGACGTGGTCATAAGACCATAACGTAATAAAACACGCCTGATGATACAGGCCTCCTCAATCGCCTCGTGGCCCCCACCGCACCATATACCGTTGTAGCTGTGGAATGCTTGCCACATCTGCCCTCAGTCACAGTGGAGAAAACATGTCATAGTCATGCGGCAAGCCCAGGCTGACTGCCAGGGTCTCCATTGTCAGTATCATCTTTATTTAGCAATATAACTGTATCCCCACACCACTCTGCTTGTCTTACTGGAGAGACAATGTAATGCTTCGTAGACATGACTACAGTGGCTATAGTTTGTGAACCTATTACTGTATCCCAGTGGAGATTTTCTGGAGCCTGTTTTGATTCAAACATATATACACACAATAAACACACACCCCAACAAAAAACTATCATGAATATAGTATCCTTAATTATATTCAATAGTCCTGTGATCTGCAAGACCTTATTGAAGAGCCCACACATGAGTGATGAATGCTATAGCCTCCAAGCGATCACTTCCATGCTTAAACCTCTCAAGTGTTTTATCTACAATATGGAATGGACCCTTGGCACCACATTTGGTTGCACAAATGTCACATACCAGTGACTGGCATAATAGTCCTAAAATGGACTGCAATAGACACGGTTTTGGCTATCCAGAAAGACAAACGCACGATCATAGGTAAACATGGTTCCCTCACGAGGGAAGGTAATTTTCAGACTTTGTGTTGCAGAAGTATCACAGCAATAAACTACTTAGTCAGAGCAGAGAGTCAATCCATGATTAAAAGCCCTTTCTCTCGTGGATAACGACTGACCTCTGCCATGATGGTATCAGCAGTTCAGATCAGATCCAGTTCACTACAACATAAAACACATAAGCCCACCACTTTCACCTTCACTTCTATTGAAATGATAACAGAACTGAATTAAGAAAAGACTGCTAAACCACTAATCAGCTGTTTAAAGGCCAATACATATAAAATACAAACAATAAACCTCACCTGTCGTGTCATCACGGGAGCACTTTCGAGTCTAAAATTCAAAAGTGAATAGGCATTTTTCTTATTGTTTCGTTTTGGGTTATGCCATGCTCCGGTTTTATTCAGTGCTAATAAATTGAGCTTTTCCCATGCATTTCAGATATGCAACTTCTGATATAACTTCGTTTTCAAGTTATAGCAGAATCAGAACTAGTGAGTAGCACGACAGAATTAAGAACATAGACATCAAGATAGCATTTCCTTCCTATAACTTAGTAGCTCTCAACATTACAGAATGTATATGATTTAACTAACTAAACGGTTAATAGGTTTAATATTATAGTATTGGTAAGATTCACTGGCTCATCATTACCACCAACAACAAGCGCACCAAATAAAAGAAATACTCACATATAACCTCTGAATCTGTTAAGGTCATTATTGGGTTTTTCACATTCAATGATGCTGTTGTACTTTAATGGGTCAAAATCGCAATCCTGCAAAAAGAACAATTGTCAATCAGCAAACAATGCTACAGTGTGAATGACAGCACAAAAATTTAATATCATCCATGTTCATGGTTTTGATTAGAACATTTCAGGGTTTAAAAGGAAGTCTGGAAAAAAAGATGTTCAGGAATGTGGCTTCTTCACATGTAGGTGTTTGTTAGTAATTCAGCAGCCCACTTTAGTTGGGAAAGAGTGAACCAGCTGAATACACTCGGTTTAATCTGTACAAAATAAACAAAGTTACATTTGCAAAAGAGCAAATCAAAGTTAAACACCTACCACCATCAGGTTCTCATTTTTTGACATTTCAGGCTAATAATTAGGCTGGTAAGACATCTTGATTTTAGAATCTGCAAAATTATTTCCACTCTGTAATCAGTCTGAAAATTCACCATATTAATCAAGTTATTAGCAGGGACCAACTTCAACCAATCAGGAAAAGTTGTATTTGTTTAAACAGAGGCACCTGTCTGCACCAACTGATATACCCATCTTCTGGACACTGAGGGTTCTGTACAGGTGGGAAAAACTGTTTTCGATTAAGAGTTCCCAGAACAGTATGTGGAGGGAGGCAAATCGCAGAGGATGAGCTTGCAAAATCAAGATGGCTTAACCAGGCTATAATTATACAAGAATCCCTACTGATCAATATTGAATTAATTAATTACTTCCTTATACTAATTTCCATTGTTTTAAGGCTAACTGTGTCAAGGCTAGCCATGTTATCTTTTACATGAAAGCTATATGGATGAAACCACCATAACCACTGCATTCTTTTGTATGCTGAAAAAGGAATCATATGCGATCAAGAGAGAACCATTAGTAGGAGAAATATCAGCATGCTCACCAGGTCATACAAGGACCGGACAACCTGTCTCTGTTTGAGGTTGGTCTCTCCATCCAACGTGGCTGTCTCAATGTGGCACAGGCGGTCCGGGTCACTGGAGCTAAGCAACAGAACGTCAGCCGGAAGGATCTCATTACAGCGCAGCCTGATGAAGTCTCCCACCCGCACCTCCTTCCAGTACTTCTCAACATAGCGTCTCTCCAGTCTAGCACAGGGACCAGAGCAGAGTTGGGGTTGGGGAGAGGTCATGGAGACAACCATAACTAGCATTTGTTTAAATGCATCTTATTGGACAATAATATAGCCTAGGGTGCTGCATTGTGACACATACTGCTTTGCCTCTAAAGTCTCAAAAATACTAATGTTTCAGCAAATGACACAATCTCTATATACTTACTACAGCTCAGTTAAAACTAATGTTCTGTGCTCTTAAACTTATTTCCATGAATTGCAAACTTGTCTGTGATCTATGGAAAGAAACTTAATAAGAGATTATGACATTTCCAAGAATGAGGATTAAATTAAATGTTACTGACGTGATTTGCAGGAACCATACAATAGAATACATACAGCTGGTTGCAATATAGTCATCAATCAATGATATAAATTCTAGCACTGTGTGTAAAATAAAAATGTCAGGCAGTGCCAGTTTAAATTCCTCACATTCTTGTTCTTCTGGTATTAGGACCCACAGAATGAACTCTTGTCAAGGTAGCACATCCAGGAATGTTTTTAATGTTTTATGTTTTAATAATATGTTCATTGGTTACTAAAGTTGATGCTACTAAAGTTGATGCAGAAACTTGCTTTAATTATCATGGGAAACCATACGTTAGAAAGACGATATTGTTTCTGTACTGGCAGTTAAATTTGATTTAACAAATTAAAATTTTTAATAGACACCACAACTACTGAGCTGGAAGTGACCAGTGTTTTGCAGACAGTGTACAGTACGGTACTATAATCTCACATTACACTGTACGGTTGTGAATCCTCGGTCATGATAAACACAATATTTATTATGCATGATGGCCCTAAAAGTAGACTATAATACCCATAGAATGTATTTTGTGACCTTATTGGACAGTTTGACAGATCTTTCAATAGAATCCTGTGGGTCAAATCAAATCTGATGCTGCATGTTAGTTTAAACTTTCAAAAGGGGATGTTTTCTAAAGTAGTTCTATTGACCATAGCATAAGAACATTTAATTATGTCCATCCTTGAGAACAGCTTTGGCTGAAACTTACCTAAACCTGTAGAGTCCCTTAACACAGAACCTTTTGATTACCATGAATTATGCTCTGTACATGGGTGACAGTGCTGCTTTTCATTAGCAAAATACACTCTCACACAGACACCATTTTAGTTATTAACTGAGCATAGTAGGTAGATGTCATATTGAACATGGCGTATTGAATAAAACCTAAAAGGTGTACAGTAAATCATATCCACAAACAGGGAATAACTAAAGCTTTGGTGGTTGGTGTATCATTCTGAAAAGTTCAGGTCTAGGTAGGTTACACAATGATGTCATAAAGTATAGTGAAGCTTTGTTGTACAACTTTACAAGCCATCAATGTAAGCAAATTCCCAGTGTCAACAATATTAGCCTATACACTTCACCTACAGTAATGGCGATACCAGCTACATCGCAGACAAGACTTCTCAGGCCTACCTGCAATAGACTAGACAGTCCATGTGATTTATTTCTTTATCTGATCTGTGTCTTCTGTAGTCCTCCCATAGATCTTTGATGGCAGTGACAGATAAAATGAAGACCACTGGAGCCAATGCAAGTTCTGGTTGAAATGCATTGACAACTGGAACAAAGTTCAGTAATGCAATAAAAACAAAATAAACATTGGCGAACCTATGGAACTGCTCAAAAAGATTCTTTGGTAGGAAAGACAAAAGAGTGTATTTCGTCGTTTTAATCTTATTGTTAGCGTAGTATCGATTTGGATTTTCCTCGCCTTTCGTTTGCTCACACAATATGTTTGCGTGGACAGTCCGGGTTTTACTTTCCTTGTGTTTTCTTTGCTTTTTCACTTTTGAACCTTTCACCGTCCCGGCTTCTTCACTATCGCACGCCATAACCATCTCGCTTCAAACTTCCCCAGACTTTTGTTTTTGTGTTCGTTTCCCGAAATGAAATGCTATGTTATCATTATTTCCTCGCGTGTAGAATGAGGCTGTCATTCTTTCATAAACATAGTTTTCATCCCTTTAACGCCTCCACATCGACCCCCTTTAGCTATCTTATGAAAAATGTTGCTGGTTTAGCTTTCTTTCCCCCAGTGCTGGAAAGGATGCTGAAATAGTTAAGAGCCATAGCCTAACTTTGACTTTCAGCAGATGACTAAATCATGCGGATAGACTTTCCATCTTGAATCCCACGGCCTTGATGTATATGCAGCTGCGAAAGCGCACAAAGACAACGTTCGTCAAAGGGGGAAGGGTCTCACTTTTTGCGAAACCTGACCCTGAGGCCCCTCCTCGACCCAGACTGCTTTTTTCTGCGTCGAAGTGCCACGCGGTATTATTTGAGTTCAGAGCGTATACGGAAGTCTGAACTTTCTGCTCCGATGTCAGAAAGTAACGAAAACATAGTAGGCCACGATGTTTATCGTGGAAGAGAATATGCAGGGAATTGTTTAGTTGCAACACAATATGTAACTGGTTCGAACATATAATGCTAATGATGATATGCTTTAAAATATAGGATATAGCCTAATAGGCCTATGTTTTCAAAATTTTTATATCCTATTTCACTATTTTGGCAAAATCTGGCTATCATTTAATCTGTAACTGGCTTTTGGGCCAGATGGATAACTTTGTGTCTCATATGCCAGCCTGGCCATTCATCATGTGAAAATTGAATTGTTTGAACATGCCAAGATGTCACAGACTACTATCAATGCCAAGATGCCACAGACTACAATCAGCCAACAGTTGGGTGGTCCAGTAGCAATTGCTGTGCATGGCCCAGGGTCAAGCCTTTGATTTATTACTTCTGGGGCTACTGCTGGCTAAGTGGCCAGTCTGTCTCTGGTATAGTGCTGATATTTCAGAATAGTGTTCATGCCTGGAACTACAGTAAGCCAGTAGTTATATTGCAAGAATCACAAATAAAGCTATTGTGATATATTTTAATTTCTGCATTAAACATTAAGTAGTCAGTAATACTACTACTAATAATAATAATAATAATATTACCAGGGCACTGTAAACCTTTTAATTTAAAGGGGTTTAAAATATAAGATTATTGTCACCATTCAGAAAGAAGAACATACAATCCTAAAGAAATGTGGAGTAGGTTGCAGAGCCTATTCCACCAGAAGTCTGCCAGAAGAGGGCATGCTACTCCAGTAGGTTTGCACTTATTTCACTACACTTAACTTAAAGTGTGTTACCACCTTTACATGCATTAATGCATAGGCCTATATGCACGTGTCTATCTGTCATGTGGTGAATAATACAAGTTATTTTGTGGGGCTCTGGTTCCCTTTATTCTCTCTCACTTTCACTCTCCTTTCCCTGTTTCGCCACATACGTTATCGAACATGCACATTTCACAGTTTGTGTTTGTGGAATATTTGGCATTTTTTGTGACCAAAATGTAGATAAGCCAGGGTAACACATATGTGTCGAAAACTGAGAATAGCATGTTCCTGTTGCCTAGAGACCTAGAGATGTTATGCACCTCAGTTTGTCTGAAATGAATCTGTGGGCTGCTAAAAAAAACTTGCAAGAGACACATATGTGGAAGTAGAGACAGAAAATGTCTCTGCTTACGAAATATGTTGTCTGTTTGGAAATGGGAGAAGAGTCCTTTCAATATACAACAAACCACAAATATGCGCGCACGCACACACACACACACACACACACCTCAGTAGTTTAGGGTCACAAATGTTTTTTTTCCGCCTCTAAGTGTCTTTGTTTGTTCGGAATGAGCAGTATTACTGGAGAATGTTGTATTGATACACGCAGGCAGGCATACAGATGAAAGGGTCTGAAATAGCATCCCTCTGCCTAACTGCAGTTCACCTTATTCCCCCACTGCTCATAATGAATCCACGGGATGGATATTACCTTTGTCACATGGATAAGCAATGACTGCCTGGCCCACAGATCTCCAGGATTGCCTGAAGTAAACCTGCTGATTCTGTTGAAGCTGCAGATTAATCTGCTAGAATGATGTACAGTGGCACGAGACCGTCGTAACACAGACGCAGACATCCAATCAGTTACTGCAGATGGCATCCATGACCCTTGCAAAATACTCCTCCAGTGCAGAAACAGCACACGAGAAACCCAGAGGTTGTTAACTAGCTTGTACAGTGGTACTGTAGATGTACTGTATATTCAGTTCCAATCAAGCATACGTCTCATAACAGGACATGGTATTTACAAATGCATGCTAGCAGCCTTTTTTTCCCCACTACTTTGTATAATAAGTATTTGTGTCCAATGAGGCGGTGTGTGTCAGTGATTATCTGTGCATGTCCCTTGCAGTGCCTGCAGCATTTTTGCTTTGTTTTGCATCAGACTTAGTAGGACAGTAATCTCTTTTTGTTGTAAAATGCATTTAGTGTAGCATAGTGTTATATTCTTTGAGAAAAAAATGTATAGACACAACTTGCAAAGATGAGTTAAAATGTACATAGGTCTACTTTTATATTTACTGTAGGTATAAAGGGTAATCACAATGTGTCAGCCATTGTATTACTGTACTTACTTAAATCTGACTACATTTAAAGTTATTGCAATGTACTACTAGGCAAACATGTCCCAATTTGCATCCTATTTTTAATGGTCCTCAAAACCGACTGAAGCTCTCATAGTCTTTACTTTAAAAATGTGTATCACATCAGTAATATTTTGTGAAACATATACAATATGCAACCATCTTTTGCTTTAGTCATTTAGTGTAGTGTTTTTTTCTGAGCCATGTGGTGAACAAATGCTAGAGAAAGCATACTATCATCATCAACACTTTTTTAGAGATAATCAGAAATAAATTATACAGTATGTTCTTTTATAATAAAATAACAAATCTGAAATTATCTCACAAACCCTAAAAGCATTTTACAACCCACAGAGAACCACTGCTAGTAATAAAAATGTGACCAAGATTGAAAGAAAGAAGACAACAGCAGATTACTGTGGGTCACTTGGGGAGGGTAAGTGAATCAAAGCATCTAAAATTAGCCACATCAGTGTCTAACACAGAGAGATTCATCAGAATGCTATCATGACGCTAAGAGGGGACGCCAGTGTGCTTTGGATGAGCTGGACAACCAGGTCAGAGACATTGTGTGCAACACACAATTTAGTAATCACAGACGACGGCACAATTCAATTGTTGTTATTGTTTTGCACACATGGGTCATTGCTTGATGCTTGCAGAGGTGGTCTGGAGAATATTGGTTAATAATCTAGGCGTATAACTTTATTACTTTCTCACATGATTTATGTAAATTTCTATCGTGTCAAGGTGTGTGCTTGTGTGTGTGTAAGGAGTTGTATGCAAGACAGTTTGACTCCTTTTTACTATTTTACTATTACAGACCAAATTAGTCTTACCTCTCACTTTGACCACCATTTACCGAACTGCATATATACAAATAGTGACCTCAATATGGAAATCTGCATGAAAGACTATCCTTGTTATCACTGGTATTGAGTGCATCCCAGTACATTTGATAATAATCTCGATTGATTTGTTCATGAATACTGACCCTGATAGTAGTGGAAATGTATAGTGCTTTTCCAGTGCGAACAAACCTTTTGGTTAAAATGCTATTCTTTTTTAAAATTATATATATATATATTTTTTTTAAATAAATGACACAATTTTAAGAATTGAATCTGTCATTGTCGAGAACACTTGCTAACTTTGAACTCAAATCAAAACAAAAATGATATTCGATCAATACCATAGGCTGCTACATAATAAACTCCGCCCCACACATTGGAATTTGTATTTATTTAACCTTTATTTAACCAGGCAATCTCACTGAGATTAAAATCTCTTTTTCAGGAGAGACTTGGCCAACATACGAGTTATAAAAAATACAGTAGTTCAACCAAATATACATACATACATACATACATACGTAAAAAGCCTAATTTGTCAACTCTACAGATAATATTATTATAATTTACTGCCACAATGTCCAATAGTCCTTTGCTCCATATCCTTCAGAATTAATAAAAACTGTTTGAAAGGAACAAAGTCAGTAATTTACAAAGAAACACATTGCAAAGCCTACAGTATTGTTGTTGTGAGTGATGTTCACTAGTGTTTCTATTTGCGGAGTCAGGGCTCTGTTGTAGTACCGTGTTATTTTTTCAGGACGTACAGAGAATCGTGAGATAGCGGAATGCGAGAAGATATTTGGTAAATTTTACAAAAAGCGTATTATCTTACAATTGCAGTCTGTGCTTTTTAATATGAATACAACAAGATGTAATTTAGAGTAAAAAGTGTGTACATGTGTGGAATGTGATTACATCCAAGGTATATTGTTGGCTAACATCATGACAGCAAATAAAATAAGGCCATAATGTATTTGGGGAATAGTATCAAAATTTGTGACAATCTCCATTGGAGATGACCGGCAGTGTCATGATAAAAGTATATTAGTCTACTTAAAATATATGAAGATTCTCAATAAAACTTTTAATTTGGCAGTAGATAAATGTGAGACGGGGAAAAGTTAAATATTCTTGAAGAGCAATTGTTTTGAGTTTTTGTATCATACATATGCTGTACAATTAGATTAGGTGTAAATCATAATGATAAATAACAGTGTTTACAATTCCATATTGTATTTTGACTACTTTATGTATAATGCATTTGGAAGTTATCTGCGCAAAAGCCCAAATAAATGAAAGTAATTAACTCAATAATTTTTTTTTTTCCCCCACAAAATGGAGACATATTCTGCAAAATTTGCAGAAGTGCTGAAGGGACTGGGGCAATCATGCAGAGAAAGATCTTGCATAAACAATTGGTACAGTCTGCCAGAGGCTAAGTCACTTTTAATTACACCACACGGAAATTTGGAGTTGCAATTTGACCCTTTAATCAATGGCAGATACATGCCAGTCAGACGCATCCGCTTTCGACCATAAAATGATTCTCCTGTGATTTGCTCAAAAATCCCACTGCAATCTGATCTCAGAGGCTCCATGTTGATCTATGTTGACCTATTGGCCGTTTGTGAAGTTTTTCTCCACCATTGCTGTCAGCTCACTGAACTCATATGTAGAAATGGCCCTGTATTAAAAGGGTTTTAAACATGTCACAGGCCACAAGTATTGTTTAACATTTTCCAAAATTGGCACAGATGATCTTAAGGCCAAAAAATAGGCTTCACAGCCTATGACATCGGCAGTGACGGGCCAAACAGAAAGTAGGCTTATATTTTGGCCAGTATTTGGTCAGTTGACATAACATTTACTGTGAGTACTTCCAGCCATGCTGTTGATGGTTGCTATCAACAACACTATGCTTTGCTGGGAGGCTTGTTCCCATATTGGCTGCTTGCAGCAATATTTCATATATGACGTTGTCAAATGACTGAAATCAACATTTAATTATAAACTAATCATGACCACGCTCAGACAGGCATCGACCCCATGTCAGCAGGAGAACGAGATATTGCACGCAAATGGTGGCAAATAACTAATATGCTTATCTTTTTAGAAGACGATTGAACAAACAAGCAAGCCTGACCCTTGGAGCACAAGATCATTCACAGAGAGGTGACCAATGGTGATCTTGAACATATTGATCTATTAATAAGCTTTTAAATTTTAAATCACCAATGTGGAGGGTATATATTTTATATATTTGATGCATTCTGCATGAATGAATTGGCATCCTTGTTCTCTGATGGCTAATTCCTAACTGCTTTTTATTCAAAACAGCATAATCTGAAATATTCTACGAAATAGAATATTTTCATTGCTACACTAATGCGCTGAATAAAAATAAAACATGTTAGGTTCATTCTCTAGTCAGTGCCATCTGACCAGTGACACTGGCTCCAATACGGGGTGCTGCACAGCGGCTGCCCACTGCTCCCTTGAGGGATGGGTTGAATGCAGAGGATGAATTTCATTTGTGTGTGACAATAAATTGTACCTTTACCATTACCTTTAAGAATAAGGAGAATGACATATCTGTCATTGCCCTGCCACTGTTCCTCATTGTTTAATGAATGCTTTCATGATCTCACATCCCCTCAATATAAATAAAGAAAAAAAAACAGCATAAGATATTATGCGTTATTTCACAATGTACTGTGGTTTTGTATAGGTTCCAGGCAGCCCTCAAGTGCACGAAGTGAGTTTCATACCAAAGCTATTTTTGTACAGTAAGGGAATGTAGACACAAGAGCATGCCTTAATCACCAAAGTGTAATAGTAGCCAGCCGATAGCACTGTGCAGTAAGTTACGTAAACCTCACTCTCCGACACCTCAAGAATGTTCTAGTGGCAGATGCTAGAGCCCTTGGGATTTAGCATCCCTTGCTAAGGCGTTCACTCTGTAATCCTTGAGAGCGGGGTTCAAGCAGATCTTCATCACAAAAGCATGGGCAGCCTACATTACATTTGAATAATAAGGCCACACTGAGGATAGTATTATCCTTCTAACATCAGCCTGTAATGACATCCCATCGTTAGGAAATCACAGGAGAAAATCACAGATCTCATTATAGTGGCACAATAAAGCTGTTCTTTTCAGATCCATATGTATAAATTTGCTATTTTATCAGTTCAGTGGCCGATTAGTGATTAGCTGATACTGGTTTTAGGTACTGTAACGTTATATCTTTGTTGACATTCTGTCCCGCTGGGGTAACCCTGAGTTTGGGTTATCGCCTTAGGAAAATGCAGCTTTGTTCAAGTCCTTCATGTGAAGAGTGCGAGTCATAGAGTGAGTGAACTAGCACAGGAAATGATAGAAAACAACAGCAACTCTCAAATGACTACTGTCCCTCCTTGCTGAGTGTGAGGAACACAAACCTATCTAGAGTGGTTTTGGATTGGACTAATCCCCTGAGATATTCTGCCAATAGGATCAGTGCATGGGCCATGTTGAGCCACTAACTATGCAGGCCTGATGTCTATTAAAACCTATTTTATCTGTGTGGTATACCTAATCATTCATGTCATTATAGGCTCTTGGTATTAATTAATCTCCCCATCTGGACAGTCTATTTAGGTGTTTGCTTTAATTAATTCACAAAAGTAGTGTAATTTATATGCTGCTTTCTCCTCTGACCACATAATCCTCACCTTCAATTAAATATTCAAAAAATATAGTATATTAGTAAGGGTCTTATAGGACATTAAATGTACATCCATGTGAACCCCACATTTTGACTAAGAGCAACATACTGTATAAGACCTGATTAGTGGGCCAGCTCTTAGGCCCGTGGTTAGGGTGACCATCTTCCAGTTGAAATATTCAGTTTCAGCCTTACCATGATGGCCAACCTGTAAACACCCCTGAGCAAGCTTGTAACTTGTAATTGTTTATCTCAGTTGCTTTGTCTAAAATCATATTGTACATTTAAATTAAGCTTTACCCAGCAAGACTGCTGCAATGCTAAAGCCTAGGCCAATGGGGTTATGTTGTATCATACTGAGCATAGAGAACATTCAGACAAATACTGTATTTGTACTGTTACCTCATTATTTGAAAGGGTTCTGGGCTTTCCGCCAAATGTAATTGGGCATGCCAAGGTATATGAACATTATAATGTAGCACTAACATTATTTAGAGAGATGGCAATGATCTATATGCATCATTACACGGAGGGTTAAGGTTGAGTGCTGGACAGGGACGACTTTCATTAGATGGGTCAGCTTTTGAATCTACTGTAAACAATGTAAGGGCAGAGACTTGTGCTTTTCATTTACATATCAAGACTTTTGTGTGGTTGAACCTTCACCAAGGCTGAACAATATAAACACAAATGTAACCCTCCAGAAGATAAATCAGACAAGTAGACTAATGGATATGTGTCACATAGCATTATACAGTCTTCACTCTCCTCACATATCTCACATATTTACAGCATGAAAAATTTGTTCACACATTTACGTGTACAGTTATGTTTTAATTATTGACGGGGAGATGGGGCAGGAATGTGAGATCCTGAGGAGGCTACAGTTGAGTACGTAAAGGTGTGTACCTTAAATTAAATTGGTGTCCCCCTGCCGCGTGTTTTAGACGTCTCCCTGCTCCAACACACCTGATTCAAATGAATGGGTTGTTAGGCTTCTGCAGAGATTTATAACAACCCATTAATTTGAGTGTAAAACATGCAGGGCAGAGAAGCGCTGCCTTAAATGACTTGTTATACTTAGAGTACGGTACTTACAGTCTGCATTGTGTGTGTTCAACGTACATAGCATGTTGAAATTTGAGCATACATATATGTTGTCGATAATTGCACTGGCGTTTTGGACTCGGTCATTCACACGCACACGCACACACACACACACACACACACACACACACACACACACACACACACACACACACACACACACAGCTTTCTGACCAGCAGAGCACTATTGCTGCTTTTAATTATTGTGCCATTAACAGTGGCTTAGACATGTAATGCAGTGCAACATTGACACATTGTGCCGGGTGTAGATAGCTCAGAATGCACAATAAAGCCCCTGAAGCTCCTCTGTGGGATTTCAAATCAATTACAATGACAAAGGCCAAAAAGGAGCAGAGAGGTGGTGGATTGCTGTTTGATGTCATGTTAAGAGCGCTATCTGAAATAACTCTTTAAGTGTTGTTAGCTACACATTGCAGCGTAACCTCTAGAAGTGAATGTCATAAACTACATCCAGTCTGTCACTTTGGAAATGATGCAGGCACTGCACATTTGTTTAGTAGTTAACAGTGCTGTCACCTGGATGCTATTATGTAGTTATATAATGCTGTTGTCAATCCTGGTTGGTGTTACAAACTGGTTTCTTGGCTCCACAAATATATTGCAAAGTGTTGCTGTACTGTATTCTCCTCCACATATAGACAAGCTCAGAGCATACCTACCAACTAAATGCCTACTTGGGGGATTTATCATACTGTGCCCGTATACTGTATTTGTACAGTGAATGTCGCCTGTCGTGTTTGCTTCAGAATCAAGTTGGACGAACAGTGAATTCCATTGCTCAGTTAATAAAAGTATATGGCACAGCTGGTGGATACAATATTTGTTCACAAAATGCCAACCTTTTTTAGGACATGGAGGAGAGCAGATTTATTTTTAGATTTGGGATACACACTGAATTTGCTCGTTGTTTCAGTTATCCACTTAAGCAAGCAATGTGAAACATATCTGACAATGCTGTCTAATTCATAATTTCAAAGGCAGTACAATTACCTTTGTTATAAGATATGTCATAATGTACCTGTTTTATAGAAAGAGATTACAAAATTAAGAGATGTGTGTATCTCTCCCGTGTGTACCTTTACAAACACTTTAGCTTCACAGTGGATTACTAATTTTATCTCCTTTATTTTACAATTTGGGAATTGCATTAATATTGCTACTGTTACTGTAACAATGTGACTATATTGAAATCCCCTTTCTTATTAAACTCTAAAATACATCTCCCACGTTACTGTAGGTCGTTTTCGTAAAACATTTTCTCATTCCCTTTCTTCGTTTTTATTCCCTGTCACTTGCTATCACTTGTGGGCCGCTGAGCATTTTGAAGCATAGAGGTGAACAAGAGGAGACTTTTTTCCCATTTGAAAAAAATCTCAGCATTCCAGTAATCCATCACCGTAATGCTTAAATGTTTGACTCGAGACCCTAAAAAGAAATGGTTCAGTCTGTGACCACACACGCATGCACACACCTGCACTTAGTAGTCAGTTATACGCATGTAGTCAGCATACATGTGTAAATTATCACCTTAGAAAAAAGTATGCACATTTAATTAACAAATTAATGTTATCTTTTTTTTGCAACATTTATCTCAAAGTGGTACTGTATCGCGACTGTTCTGGAGGTCCTAAGCCCCATTTTGAACCACTGATCTCCCACTCACCCTCACACTGTGCTACTCCATTCCTTTCAAGATTTCATGTGGGGTGCAGCTTCCTACGCACCTCATTCTGATTTATATGCCAATTTGAACAGCTCTGTAATGTGGGGCTGGATTTTTTATTGAAGTAATCAGTGACACACACACACCCACTCATCTGATAAATCTTCCTCCAAATAACCCAATTATAAAGTAAAAATCCTGAAGGCAATGCTTCTATCGAAGGGCTTCTTGAGGATTGTATTCTTTTAAAACCTTTATTACCTGAAGTTATCACTTAATATGCTATGTCTTGTTTGGTGTTTTAACTGGATTATATTGTTACTGGTAACTGTGACTTGTACCTGTGGTTTGTGATCATAACAGATATTGCCCTGTACAGGAAATACTATGGCTGCTAGCTGCCTAGCTGCTACCTGCTAGCTAAACATATTGTAAGTGTTGTTGTTTTAATGTATCTCTGATTATTGTAAGCTTTTGGCATTCGGCACTTTATGTGTGCTATTATTCCCCTTTACATAGTTGTTTGAAGATATTAGCAATGAGCTGCTGAGATTTAAGGCCATAATGAAATTGAGGAGTATACCTATAACATGTATTCTGAAATATGTATTTATATTATATAATACAATATTTAGCTGGTCTGGTTATCTATCTATCTTGCTATCATTCTGAAATAGATTAAATTTAAGGGGGACCTATGGGAGATGATAATTGAACCTGAAACTCTGGTGTTCTTTTATCACTATCATCATGATGTACAGCATAATGCAGAAACACCTGCTGTTCATTACTTAAACTGTATAATGATTATAAATCAGCAGAATAAATTGGGTGATGAGTTATGGTAGCCACATGCCAGCTCTGCAATAGAATCACACACAGCACAACTAAATATCAAATTGTCTCACATTTTGGTAGTTATTGGAGCAAAGGGAACATGTCATGGGGCTAAAGGCTATAATGACCTACTCATAATGCTAAACCACTGTTTTAATACAACACTGCGGGAAACCATTTGTTAATAACAAAAATAACATGCTGACTCATCATGACTGATTAACGGAACATTGCCTTGATAGATAATATATCAATCATGTAATCTGAAAAAATAGTATTGCAACCAATCCACCAACCAATCAAGTTTTCCTGCTGGTACCTTATACACAGCTCCAATGAAACTAAACATGATAAAAATGTATCGTAGCCTACATAAAGTTCTATCATAAATTCATTTTGTTCATCCACTGTTTCCTCCTCCACTCCTTAGCACTACAATGCACAGCCACTAACAGCGTTTGAGTTTGTTGAAATAAAATAGTTTAAAAAGATACAATTCATATATGAAAGCAAATTAGCTGTAGATGGTTGATAAAAGGAAACAAGCTTTGGTTTTGTATGGCTAATTTACCTAAATGTCAATAATTGAATACTTGACATTTAGGGATGATATATAGACATTTATAGACATTTATTTTACTCTGCCTTACTCAACACCAGGCTGTCTGCTCCTACTACAGACACCACCGTCCAAAAGTATCATCTTGCTTCAATCTGTTATAACCATATTCTCATAAAATGTACAAAACAATAATGAATAATATACATCAACATGCTTAAATGTAATCTTTCTTCGCATTTTCCATGTAAAGGTTTGGCATGTACAGAGTAAATAACCGATAGCTTACATTGTGCTCTAAAACAATCTGTCAAATGAAATATGATTCAATATGGAGAGATGTGTTCACATGACATACAATTCTTATGCCAATTGGGTTGCTATTGCATTAACTAATTTTAACAGCCATTTTTTTCATAAATTTACACATTGTTTCTTAGGTCGTATAGCAAGAATATTAGAGTAAAAAAAAATACATTGGTATTCTATGTAGAAGTGTATCTGTAAATATAAAAACCCAGAACCCAGGAACCCAGGAACCCAGAAACTACACCTGGAAAAACTACAAAAGTTACATTTACTACTGTAGGCCTACTGTACTGATTCTACATAAATTAAAAGGCATTTTGAACATGGCTGCCACTAATCTACACCAGTAGCCAGTACAATCCATGAAAACAACCAGCTGTTATAGGCTTTCTCTCAGCACTGCAAATGCTACTTTATTCTCTTAGTGTCGATACAGTATACATACGGTAAAGCCATCTTAAATTTCCTCCCAAGGTTGAATTTAATGTAGCCTGTGTGTCAATGTAACAATTGGGGTTTTTAGTTATTTGGTTGTACTACACAAAGAACAACCTTAGCAGGGCTTATTGTCCTCTTTAATTGAATTATCCTCCCATGTAAACCTACCACTTTTGTCTTAGTGAATCTCGTGAAATGTCATATTTTGCTGCCAGATCTGCATGTGGCTTATGACGGCCGACTAAGCAACACTGGTGTAGTGCTGCACGGTCTTCTGACAGGTGGTATCACTCCCACACAGCTCCGGTCCTTCAACCACGTCCTGCAGATGGCATGTTGCAAGCTGCTGGTGCAACCCAACAGTTGTTGCTTTGGAGATGGTCTCGGCTCAAACTGTTAGCTATAGGGCCTATGCTCACGTGTACTTGATGATTAATTAATTTAATAAGAAAAAGAAAGAAGAAAAATAATCCCAAATTCTGTCATTGTGTATTGTATTTACAACAAATATGGGAAATTGCATGTCGCTAGCAAAACAAAACAGTAAACCACTTAGCAAAACATTGTGGGCAGAATACTTAACGTTATGTTTCTATGCATGTTGCAGTTGACAGTGTTCAGTGCTACCTGCATATGTACATTACAATCCAGAGGGAACCAACATACATCCATATGAAAGATTTTATGAAAACAACATACACGGTCTGCGGACATTAGTCTGCACATTCACTCTAAACTGTTCATACTGTAGTGGACTCAAGCAAAAATCTAATTTAACTGTAAAAACTTTAAAATATCTGTATCAATATCATCATGAACATCAATGAGATAAAGTAAATAGATCAAATATTGTATAATTAAAAACAGTTTGCTAAGCCAGGACCCCTATTTGCTTTTTCGAACTATACCGGTACTCAAAACAGTGCATATTTGTTAATACTGGCCGGCGAGAATAACAGTTTCTAAAATGCTGGTTCGGATTTCAACAGTGACTTTCCATTTGTCAAACACCAAGAGCCCAGTGAGAGTCCTTTTCTTACTGTAGCATCTGACCATTTGTCAGGTTATGGTGCTCAAGCACTTCAAAACAACAAGTGAGAACAGCATTGACCTCAAGGCAAAGTGAGTGTTTCTGTATCCCATAATTCTTTATGTCAAATAAGCAGTGGGCTCAGTTTGTTTATGTGATCAGTTGTCCTAAACTGTGACACACTGACAGAGTAAATAATAGAAAGGATAATTAAACATTGAATGTTTCAGTGAGCTTCTCTATATCAATAACTTAAAATGACCACAGTATATGTACTGAAAGTATGGCTTGTAGTAAAGCACTGTTAAAACCCCTTTTGATGTACAAGCCACAGGTCTTCAGAAGATGTTGGGTTTAAGTCTGTACAGTATGTTAGATGTTCCAGTATGCCAGAGTAGAGAGCAGAGGCCAATCGTTTACATTAATATCCTTGCAATATAACTGTGCTGTAGATAATCCTCACTTGTCAGTACAGAGGGCAAAGGTATTGTGTGAATTCTCGTGTTACAAAAAAACAAAACGTCCGTAAGTATTTTTGCCATGTTAGGAGCAAACGACGGGGGCTTCAAAAGGGTTTAATTCACGTAGTAAAGCCAGTAGATCATGTTGAAGAGGGAGAAGGTGAAAGGGAATATTATCCGTGACCATCTGTCAATGGCATTTACATCCGTCAGGTCTGGGATCTTTATTTTGAGTTGCGAGGATCGCCTGCGCAGCCGGGACTTCTTCAGGCGTGTGTTCCGGTCCAGGCTGAGGCGGCCGGACTCACGCGCCACGCTGGGCTTCCTGTACTGGACCCCTGAGTGGTCAAACACCATGGAGGAGTTCCGCGTCTCACCCGGGCTGGTTGTGGTTTCATTTCCTGCCACCTCATTGTGGATCTCCAAGGTTGTCAGTAAAATGTTTCCCTGCGAGTCAACCTGGACAGAACAGATGGAGGCGGGGCTAAATAATGGGCTGAGGGGTTAAGTGAATGATCAACAACAAATCAAAGAACTGTTTCCAATGATGACGGTTCCAGTCACGTTCTACGTTGTATCTTATTGCTATTTCTTAACTGCTAACAGCTCTCAGCTCAGTTCTTATCATGTGTGTCTTGACATTCTGTGTTTTTTAATAGCTCTTTCATGGTTTACTGTTATTATGGGATTGTTTTTATGGCTTTTATGTTTATTGTTGCATATTTTTGTGTCTGTTAGTATTGAGCTGTTATACTTTTTTACATTTATTTATAAAAGATTTAAATTTTACATTTGTTGATGCCTACACCCTTTCCCTACAGGAGGCATTTTGAACCTTCAACCAGGCCGTCATTGTAACTAAAAATGTGTTCTTAACTGGCCTGCCTGATCAAATAAAGGTTTAAACTATTTTTAAAACACACATTCCTCATGCTTCCCAGTCCGGTAACAAATTAAAGCTATTTAAAGGTTGGCCTTGGGAAAAATAGATGGTTCCAATGATTATCTAATTACAGCATCTCAATCAAGACGCAACTATAGTATGTTTTTATCTAGAATTCACCTTTAAATTCTGTAAACAGTACAAATGTTGCACTACGGCTAATTAAAAAGTTACAAAAAGTTTGAAATAAATAGAAATTTCTCATAATACAATACCTAGAATATTAAACAATCAAATTTATTATGAATATTTCATGATGCATTTGATAGAAACATCTTCTACAGCACAACAGAGGCAGGAAATAGAGTACATAGTTAGGTTCCAGCATTTCCGAGTGGATCCTCCTTATTCTAACTGCTTCCTGTCCAGGGGCCAAAGGCTGCCTGTTATTCCTATAGTATAGAAAACATTACTGTCCACATTTGTAAGAATTTGGGGATATAACACATTTTACAGCTAATACATTTACAAACTGAAAAATATGAGAAAGCATTTTCTAAATGTTTTCACTTTCACCTTAACATGTTTTTTCATTTTATTTATGCAAATATTTAAAGTGTAACTGCACACTAAATTGTGTTTTTTGAGCTGTACACTAAATAATAAGGCTGCACTGATGAGACACATCGGGTGTCAATATTGACCAAATTAACATTTTTATAAAAATCTGGATTTTATGGTTTGAAAATGGCTCTACACATCATATCCGGTAAAAATCGCCTTAGGACTTGGCCGCTACACTCGATCCGCTCGTGCGCCAGCAAAATCAATTGATGTTAATGAGGGCCCCCTCTCAGCCCCTTTCCTCACTCAGCAATTTGACTCTGTATTTGCAGTTGTTGTGCAGTGGCTGGGGTGAAGCTACACTTTAACCAGTAGATTTAGCCAGGTAATGATCAGAATATTCTTTTTATATTTGAACTACTTAAAATAGCCAGTCAGAGTCTACTTTACTGTATCAGACTAGTTCTTTGATAATACAAATAGTAATGGCTAATAATGGTTATTAGTGGAGCACGATTAAAACACCACACATGCATGAAGTAAACGGAATTTATATGAAGGAAAGAAAATATTTAGAGTAATGTACTCAGTAGAGGATGGAGGTACAGTATACTCTATGATGGAGGGTTTGACAAAAATGGCGGGTGTTCATGACTGGTTGGCCGCCCAATGTCCGATGAGGAGGAGAAACGGCACAGTGGTTTCTAAGGAGGTTTACTGAAGTGACGGGCACTGATGGACACTCACCCCTCGTGAGTGACAGCCTCCTTGTACCTGATTGGACTGTTTAACAGATGAAGACTTGCAATTGCCTCCTTCCAGAACAGACTAGCCAGGAGAAACACAAACAGAGACGCCTTCATCTGAGGCTGACGTGTTCGACAATGCGATGCTACTTTGTACATTGTAACCGCCGGCTGTAGTTAAAAGCCACAGGGAGAGCGTCAAGGTCTCCCGCATGCAAAAACTCAACCTTCTAAAAGTGAACCATGGATTTATGCGGGTGCGACGTTATTTCATATTCTGAAGTCTTTCTGGGGAATAAAAAGTGAAACTGAACCTGCCTTGGTTCTGTGCTTGGCATTTATCGTTGAGAGGTACAATTGATTATGGGAACTACTAAGATGTCCAACGGTACTTCGTTCCAAAGCCTTTTATGAGCAGAATTAATTAATAGGCTGTGATGAGGGGATGTGATCTGCTATTTTACATCATCTTAGATTCCTTAGTCGCCTCTCAGTAAATGGCTAAACTGCAAAAAACGGTGTACACCTTATTAAGGCCGGAGCCCAATCTAATAAACCTCCTGGCCTTGCCCTTTGAAATTACTGGTCCGTGTCACAGTTGCCTGATATATATCTCAAAATGCTTCTTACCTGGGGCCCATCAAATTTCTCCCGGTCGTTATTTGCCTTCTGTGCCTTCTCAGCCAGTTTCTTCTGCATCTGTGGGCCTCTGCCAAAGAAGATGTAGTTCACAAAGGCATACTCCAGTAGTGCCAAGAAGACGAATACGAAGCAGCCCATCAGATACATGTCTATAGCTTTGACATAGGGAATCTTTGGCAGGGTTTCTCTCAAATGGGTGTTGATGGTGGTCATAGTCAGCACAGTGGTAATCCCTAAAAGAGGAAAAAGATAATACTTAATGTCATAACATTGAATGTTAATCTACTGCAATTATACAGCGAGCTGTATATGGTATTGTATAGCTATATAATATATACATATACTGTATTTAATATCAAATATAACTCTCTCTGAGTTAATATACAGGCCTACACTTCAGAAGCACTTTAAATAGAATATGGTTCCTTAAGATGTAGCTGTTCAATTACATTGCCTTTCAGCAAACCCCCTGATATTACAGGAAAATTGCCACTGACACATTTTTAATTAACACATTTTTCACGATTAATAAATATCACAGCAAGAGCTTAATACTTCACTTCAGAAGGAGGTAAATTGTGGGCTGTTGTCAAGCCATGGGATGGCAACAACAAGATACAACGCTTGCTATGGCTGTTTTAGAACATACAGTATCAGTCACTGCAGAAACTTCTAGTGCAAGAGACAGGTGTGATTCAACATATTATGCATTGTGGTTACACAAACTAGATTATTTTAGGTGAAAATGTCTGCAGATGAATAACCAGTGTCAGCATTACAGAAGTCAATTTGTCCCGATTGGAGCATCGTTTCATGAATTGTGCATTGGCGGGTCAGTGCTGATATTGCTTATCTGTGTAACACCACACAGAGCAGAATGGACATGATCCGCCATGGCGTGAATATAAATTATGTACAAAGCAATGACTCATATCCACTCAGGCATGGAGTGAATAAGATTGCATTAAATCAGAGATCACGTTCTTCCTTGCTAGGCCTCTGTGTCAGGAAGGCCTAGCTTGCCAGGCTAGCAAAATGTCTGTCTCTCTGTTTACACCTTTAATTAAAAAGAAATTGGTTGAGTATTACAGGGGTGTAACAGCTTGATCAAGACATTGTCACTAATAGGAATGTCTTCCCTAAAGAAACCTCATTAGAGGATAATACTACACTTCATTGTCAAAGACTGACTTTCATCAAGCAAACATTTTCCACAATAAAACCATTCATTATCACCTACACAAAAGCAGATTGGAGACGCCAGCGATCGCCAAACAGAAATAGCACTTGCATTCGGCATATGCTTGATTTCCTTTTCAAAATATTCATATATATCAAACCCATTCTTAGAAATTGTTCAGATCTTAGAAGACCCAAATACACCAAAGCCTGCACACAACCTCAGTGGTCTTGTGTTTAGCATGTGTCAACTTTGCTCATTAAAGTTGTGGATATTCTAATAAGAATAGAATTACTACTGTACATTCTAGCGCTTGTTTTCTTTTTTTTTTTTACAGAAGCAAAAAGGGCATATATGGTTAATAAATATACTTATTCGACTTGGAAAGAACTGTGACTTTAATTGCATTCTAACTGAATTGATCTATTTGTATCAGCATATTCTCAGCAGCAAATCAAAGTCCATCTCATGTCCATCCCTAGAGAATGCTTTCACTTCAAAGGTGCCTTCTAATCGAAAGTAGAAACTGCATCTCCTCATATGCTACTACATCCATTTATGAATAGTGCAATGTTGCACCCCCACTAACAGTGAGAGTGCATAATTGAGAGACAATACTTTTTCATTAAGCAAGTTTTCTTTAAGACCACTCATATAGAGGAGATCAATTTACAGTAATAAGGGTCGCTAATGGTTGCAGCTATTACAATGTTGAGACAGGCCTCTAGTATTTGTTTCCCGACCAGAAGAACCCATCGACAGTTGTGAGGCAGCCATGGCAAATGTCTGTATGTCTATTTTATGCCTTTAAAAAGATAGAGAGAATGCTATGTAGCACTACTTTCATCCCACATTACCTATTTGGATATATTTTTCCCTCTGCTTTCTTTATTTTGTTCTTCCTGTCTATATTTAATGAAAAAGCTGAAAGTACATATGAACCTCTACAAAAAAGACAAACTGGTTTAAAAAGAAAACCATGGCTCTAAACATACCTAAAGCAACTCTGGCGGCTGAGGCATCGTAATTGATCCAGAAGGACACCCAGGACAGGATGGTGATCAGGATAGAGGGCATGTAGGTCTGCAGAATGAAGTATCCAATATTTCGCTTCAGCTGGAAGCTCAGTGAAAGTCGTGGATAGGCACCTTTACAGAACAGAAAAGACTAGCTTTCAAGAGGAAGTCATAATCATATTATATACATAACATGTCTACATTTGTATTCATAATTCACACACAACATTGGGAATTACAATCACCTTCATACTCACTAATCAATAATCAGGAGTATTCATCTGCATTATTAATCATTACTCAGAATTGGTTAATATATGTTGTAGTCTTGTGATATTCTTCTCATTAACTGTATTATCCCATTCCTTATGTCAAGGATAGTTGCATCGTCATCATTATTCCAATTTTAAGTGTCCACAGAGCAAACTATAAAATATCTCAATATTGGCACAACCTGATGGAGGAGCATTGATGGCCACAGTCTTCTTGAGGTTGCATTTATTTTAGTGTCTTGTGGTTCAAAATTACAAGAATGAAAAACTCCAACTACTCCTCCACACCTTTTCCCACAGCACTATCATTTTGTGTACAGGTTGAAATCTGGGGATCTGGGCGTGCTGTTATGCTATCGAGGAGTATACCTTTAATGCTGAACTACCTGAAAAACACTGGACTTAGCACACCCACTCACTACGGCATGTTGACGCTTGCCATGTAAACGCACCTTTACATCAGCGTGAATCCTGAAATTAGGAGACTCTTTAAAATAAGTGGTCTCTTGGGAGGCCACTTCAAAATAATGGCTTTCTCTGAACGACCCATTAAAACATGGACCATTTACGGCATAGCCTCCAATACATGTATGAGTGGATGCCGGTGAATGCAAGTACTGTACATCACACAAAACAACTGGGAAATAAAATGATGTCTAATAGAGTTAATAAACTACTTTAGCATGTTCCTACAGCCCGATGGTAACCTATCATGCTCAACAACATTTACCTGTGGAGAAAACCACATTCCTGGAGACCAGTTTGTAGTCCACGATGGAGAACTGAGGGAGCTCGATGCGTGTCACTCCAGTCACCGCCTTATCGCCACCTTTCCAGTAGAACTCAATATCGTCTGTTGTGTAACCGTCTATAGATAGGGGAACATAAATCATGTCGAAACAAAGACGTGACTGAATGCCAAATGTTTATATTTATGCCATGTCTTACACAAGCGGCATTTTCTGGCTTAATATGATGTGATATACAGTAGAGGGGTATTGCATCACAGTGACTGGGATGCCTGTATTTACTTATTATATTAGACAGGTAAATCTTCAATATGTCACTGGGCAGGCAGTTCAGCTGATACTATATTAATGAGTTCCGTCACCTTCAGTAGCTCTGTGACAGCACACTTAGGGAAAGGCAGTTCACCAGCATTCCAAAATGTCTACCCCATCTGACTGTTAACTAAGGAGTTCTTTAAGGAGGTGTAGAGAAGTGTGTCACTGCACCTTCTCCGCACTCTTGGGTGTGAAGACGGTTTACAACCAGATGGGGACGTGTGTGTCTTCTACCTTTCTAATATAACATATACTGTACTGGAAACTCTATTTCAGTTGTGAGATGAAAGAATGATGCTACCAGATGATTTTAGAGTGAACTTTATCATCAAAATTAAATACGTTTTTCACTTGCAGAAAAGCATTACAATTAATGAGAAGAGGCACATTTATGCTTACAACTTTCGATTTCCAGTGTACAGTTCTGTTCATCAAGTGGGTATCTTCTCAGATCCATCATACAGGCTGCTGTGGTTGTAATTCTGATATTAAGGGAGCATAATTCATTACTTGGTTGGCTCTGCTTTATCGGAGATTGCCTAATTCATTCTTAGAACAAGTGGGTTTTCACGGTTTACACATTTGCATATAGCTCACTAAGAAATAGCAACGCCAGTGAGATTTCTTTTTTTAGATCAACACAAATAGGAAAAAGGAATAGGCATTAAGAAAATGAAAGTTTCTTTACTGTAATGCGTGTAAAATGCATTACATGTAATGAGTGAAAGTGCAGTAATTTACCTGAGGCCATAGAGAACAGTGCCGTCTGGGTGAAGTCGAATCATGCGGTTCTTAACTGTAACGCCGTGCACAAAGGACTTCTTGTCATTGAGAAAATAGGTGTCAGGCACCCAGAGTTGGTCTGCGACCCTGTTGTCTAGTGTCAGGTTGAGAGGGATCCCTGCATAGGCCAGCCTCTTATCTCGCCAGTACTGCTGGAAGTACATGGTCAGTGTGTAGTCCTGTGGGAAAGAAGAGAACAAGGGCATGCACACAGACACAGTGTTTTTACTGTACATTAGATTTAAGTCAGAAGAATACATAAGTCATAGTAGAAATATTCTGTGTCAGACAAAATATTAATAATGCAATTGTGTGTCCCAGATTTGTAATCTCTCCGGGCTGACCTATCTTACACTGTCGTAATGGTGAGTTCAGGGTCTTCTTACATTGTATGTAAACAGTAAAGTCTACCAAGGTCAAAGGTAGATGCCCATACAGCCTGGACCTATAGGGATGGATTTTCTGTAGCCAAGGTGATATTTATAGAACTGTCAACCAACTGGTTCTCAGCACACTGCCCTGAGTGTAATATGCCCTCAGTGTCCATTCCTCAGCCATACTATGCAGAAATCTAGCAGTAGCCCTCAGACTATAGATTTCCATTACTGCAGGCACAGCATCAATACTATTCCACTTCAGCGTGGAAGGCTGGCCCCTTTCCTCAATATGGCAAAATACTGCCGACTGAATCCTGCTGAATTAAATGCAATGAAAGCGTCAGACCACAAAGGAGGCAATAGAACTAGAGAGTTGCATGAATATAATAGCAGTGTGCTAATGCTAAATTATTTAACAAGAACAACATATACTGTAGCATATAGTTTAGGAAATATGCAATGGGAAAATGTGTCTGCTGCGTGCAAATGTGTACGTACGGAGAAACACATTCCTCTATGTACAGTATTTGGGAAGATATATTTAACTGACAGATTTGACATACTGTACATACTGTAGACATTTGATATACACATACACACTTCATGCCATGAAACAAACCTGTCAATAATTCAGAATGCATTGTGATTCCAAAGTAGTGCCACAGCCATCAAACAGAAAAGCTTTTTCAGGCTTTTAATGGACCTCTTTACAAGATCACTTGGCTTTGCTGACTAATGCTCTCTTTAATAAATAAGCACTGCTTAAAAAAAAGGAAAAAGTTTTTAAAATAAATAATCTGAAAGTCTTTTATTCTACTGAGTAAGTAGAATGCTCATGTTGTTTAAGTTCCTAGCCTTCCTCTGAATATAACACTGAGATCTCTCTTCAAGACAATAAACTACTTATCCCAGCTAACAGTGGATGTCAGGACACATTATAGTCACACACGCAACACACACATTTGTGGAGATATTTATCTATAGCCATTATGATCATTTACAAAATGGTTTTGCAATCATGTCAATCCATGACCCGTTTGTATTTCCCATGCAGTATGTTCAGCCTTCTTCATAACTAAGTTCCATCTTGTTTCTCAAGCGTGAGCTTCTCACAGCTTTCCTTGGGTCCAGAGAATTGGGCATCAGCAGATGAAATACGTTGACATTGTTTTTGAGTCCTTACTCAGATTGCTTTCCCCCCCTTTGGCCCCTGTTTAGAGAATCGTTAGATGCTCTCATTAGGTCTTCTTCCATTAGCACTAAGGGTATCATGGTTGGAAGGGTGGGGTTGATTCGTTGTACAGATCTCATGCCACCGCTGGGATCAATCCAACCATTGTAAGTGCTGAAGTAACTTCCTTTGCATATCTACAAGTGACTTAACCTCTGAAAATACCCCAGCAATGTGGTAGTAGTACAATATATCACTTCCATAGCATTATAATTAACATTGTTATATTGTGTATGATTTACTACCACACAGAATACTAGTAGATTGTAGTGTTTGGTGGTATCCATTCCACCAGGTACTAACAATGGATTGTTTAATGCCAAATTAATAGCTTCGGGATATACAATAAGCAATATACAGAAATAAGGAAGCTACGGTTAGGTTGAAGGTTTATAAACAATATTCCCTTAAGCGTGATAAACTAACTCTTAACTTAGAGTTAACTTAATCAACCTAATCAACACAACAGTAATTGACTTATTATAATGGTTGTAAGTTATAATACATATATATATATATATATATATATATATATATATATATATATATAGTTAAAACAATAGTTTTAGTATAGCATACAGTATAAACATGTTTGTTTTTTTCCATACATAGGCAGCAAGACAGAATTACATTTGTTCTCAGAATCTATGAATAAACGAGACCCAGTAGGAGAATGATACTGTCATGTTATCTTCAAGTCAGAGCTCAACCACCTCATACTCAGCCAGGGTGAATGTGCGTGTCAAACAACATTTACGTCAACTTAACACCAAGACGTCTGCTGGGAATACAGGAATAGCTCCCAGACACTTACCTCATGCAAGAAGGGGTTTTTCTGCACTTCACAGGGTTTTTAAGTGTTCCAACTTCAGGAACAAATGTCACATGTGTTGCATAACCTTGCTGATTTATTTTGTTCATGACATATGTGGTCGGTCGGCCTGTCTGTCTGTATGTCTGTCTATTTCAACAACATAAATTTATTTTAAATAATCATAAATAAACATATAGGTTAAGTCTCTATTTTACTCAAAAATGTTAGTGCACCA
Organism: Amblyopsis rosae; assembly: GCA_025399935.1. Taxonomy (NCBI): domain Eukaryota; kingdom Metazoa; phylum Chordata; class Actinopteri; order Percopsiformes; family Amblyopsidae; genus Amblyopsis; species Amblyopsis rosae. The sequence continues at coordinate 3,630 of JAODTR010012281.1, read as the reverse complement.
ATAGTTAGTTATGAAATATGCAGATGAGAACCAACACATTTTTGCATATCATTAAGGAGAAGCACAGAGACGTGTCAAGCGGCCTTCTAGATTTCCATGACAGTGATTGATCACCACAAAATGGCTGCATATATCTCAATAATGAAAATGCTGAATGTAATCGAATAACACCTGTCAAGACAGGAATGACATGCACCACATGTCTACAGAAAAACTTTCTCTCCTTTTATTCACATAGCCTGAGCATGATTTAGTTGGTTGGCCTCTAGAAAAATACAACAACAAAACATTTAAATCAAACTTTTCACTACTAGAGTATAAATAGTATCACCCAGAGCACTAGACCATCCTGCCCCCCACCACACATCATGCTTGTAATCATGAAAGGCTAAAGTAGCATTTCTGACTGAGATCCTCCAGTTTTCCTTCGGCACGCTGGAACCCTGAGGGCTTTTTCGTGTATAAAGTAGCTGACGAATCAACTACGCCTGTCTATATAAATCTATAAATCCACGAGGAACATCTGCAGTTTTTTAACGGCAAAGATTCCTCCAGGCACAAGGTGGATGTTGTTAAAATGTCAAAAGGGATGGTTGTTCTTTTTGTCTGGTGTGTGTTTTCTCTTTTTTCTTTTGGAAGATCATGATTCGTCTCCAGGCTAGCTCCTAGCTATACAATATATCTACCAATACTACTGCAAGTTCGTTACTTAGTTGGCATTGGTACTGGGTATGTTTTGCGTATCTACAGTGAGATTGCATGGGCTTGCTAGCTGTTGGAGTAATTTCTCTAAAAATCTGTGGTAGTCCCATTTATTTCTAGCGTAAAGCTACATAACTCTACCTGGTTAACTGACATTCTTCAAAAATAACAACATATTGGAAAATTGCTGGAGAGCGTTTTCACAATTACCATGCTAAAAATAAAGGAACGGGTGAAAAAAGCAAGAAATATATTAATAATCACATCTCCTTGACAACAAGCTCTCTGCAGCTCGCCTACACAGGGTATGGGCCAATACCTTGTGTGACTGTGGCTGTTTGAAAGCTTACCACCAACACCTATGCTTTCCACTTCTCTAACCAGAGAGAAAAAAAGAGATTGAGACAGATGCAGAGAGAGAAAGATGAGGGAAGGAGAGAAAGAGAGAGTTTCATCCACTGTTTGAAAACTAACTAACTCTCCACAGAAAATATAGTCTTATCAAAAAAAAGTATGATCAAATGGTGATAGTAATAATAATGTGATAAAAATGACATAAAATAAAATAAAATAAAATGTTTTAAATACAAAGTTCCACCTGGGACGTGTGTGTATGTATGTATGTATGTGTGTGTGTGTGTGTGTGTGTGTGTGTGTGTGGAGGTGGGGTGGGGCGCTGACATACCACTTCATGGACAGTAAATAGGCTACTATATATGATGAATAGCCTAAAACAATTACTTCACAAACTCACTGCTTTTAGTTACTGTAGCCTACTATGGTGATTGCTATCGTACGTAAGTAAATGTTAGTAGGCTTGTCAATATGGACATGCTACACGTTGTTAGAAAAGTACGATTATCCACAGCTCAATCATTCATTAATCTATCTTAATGGAAACTAGGAGCAGCAAAGTAGCATAATTGATTCAGATTTACTGGCATGATGAGACCGAGATGATGTGACAGAACGGCCGGTAGCCTACCATATAGACTTATAGGCCTACACACAATGTTATTGTGCAGCACTGCCCACCACCCATATGAATATGCTCCCTCATAACATGCCGCTGACATGACGCTTAATGGTCACTAAATACTGTACTATATGATGAATAATCTGTCATCACCAACTAAATCTGCAGGTGTTTTACGCTCACAATGCCCACTGCATTGCTCGAGCTACTGTAGTTCTAAGCCGTTTATGATCTTATGCTGATGATATCACATAGGTTGCAACTGTACACTTTTGTCAGTATGGACATACACATTGTTAGAACAGTTAGATTAAGAACAAATCAATTGTTCAGTTAGCCTAGAAAAATACAAGCAGCAAAGTCACGATTCAAATTTACTGACATGCAAGTTGGCCTATGTAAACAAAAGCCAAAATTTTACCTTTGAAGCGATCATAAAGTCTTAATATGTGTCCAAAAATGCCCATTCCTCGTTTATTTATTTTAGTCCATAAGGGTTCATCGATCAAAACAAGTAAAGTGTTTTTTTTCCATACAATAATCCAAGATGTGAATATCTTCACGTGTCCATTAGGCCTGCTCACTGTGTTCAATGAAGCGCCACTGGACGCATGCTTCCGCTGAATAGTCTTCACCAATCACATTTTAATACGCCACCACCACATGTCTAATTTGATTGGTTCATTTTACAAATGTATTTTAACAAGGGACGTAAACTCGGCTTTGCTTCCTCTCCGATTGATTTCAGTTCAGCAGGAGTGCAGTATTGTGTTTCACCGCACATTGACGATACATTTTGATGGGCATTGTTTCAGTCATTGAAGGATATAGCGGCTACTATGAGAAACGAAGTAGAAAGATCGCACTAATTCTGTGCTGTTCCTCCGATGAAACAGCACAGAATTACCAAACCTGTTAAACAAAATATTATGATATAATATGCAACTAGTCTGAAAAAGCAAGGAAGCAAAGCTTCCCTTGGGCTCCAGGAGAACACGCCACTGGTACTGTTACAGTTCACCCTGTGGTGATTACATATTATGTAAATATAACGTCAATGAAAAATAATGGATTTCAGATTCATAGAACTCTGTGTGTCTTGCTTTGTCTGATTCTGAATAACTACTGCTTCTAGAATGGATCACTTCAATTCTCTGGCTGCTCCAATTGCTCATTAAATATTCACATGGCCAATATTGTACTCAGCATCAGTCAGAATACTCTCACAGACCAAACAACATTACTGTACAATCTCTACATGCTCCAATAACTGCACATATTGATTACTACTGTAAGTCCTCCTTATAACCTGTAAATCAATGCATGTTTTTCCAGATGTACATCACTGATTTATATACTTCATCTATACCTACTTAAAAACTATAACAGTATAAACTTGGAGTTAGTGATGCAAAATTAATGGAACGGTGTCTATAGTTAATTTAATCCATCTTGCTACAAGAGAAAATGGTGAGAATGTGTTTCAGCACCATGGATAGCTCCAAATGTGTGTTCAGAAAACCTGAGAGATGTGACTCCAGTGCTGGTGTGTGAACTAACTGTAAAACACATAAGGTACCACAATTTGACCTATGATCAGTGTGCTCAACACTTGTATACAGTGTTCCTCATCAACTTACAAGTTAACAGACATGTTTGTCAGCTGGAATGTAGACATGGTTGGTTATATAGACATATATCGTTGGCTACTGATTATCAATATTATTTTAATAATATGTGGTTTTGATATTTTTTCTAGTAAGCTATATGTGTTAGTTTGTATTATATTCATCCATCCATCCATCTTCTCCCGCTTATCCGGAGTCGGGTTGCGGGGGCAGCAGCTTCAGCAAGGGACCCCAAACGTCCCTTTCTCGAGCAACATCAGCAAGCTCTGACTGGGGGATCCCGAGACGTTCCCAGGCCAGTTTGGAGATATAATCTCTCCACCT
>JAODTR010012272.1:12530-28041 GCA_025399935.1 Amblyopsis rosae | reverse complement strand
CCCCCCCCCCCCCCCCCCCCCCCCCCCCCCCCCCCCCCCCCCCCCCCCCCCCCCCCCCCCCCCCCCCCCCCACAGCAGTATAGATGAATTGACTGACCAACCAGTGGGCTGGCTCTTTTACTCACTTTGCCAATAATGCTGTTTGACCAAAGCACTTAAACAGAATTGCTTCTGTAGGGGGAAATGAATGACCTGCGTGTGTTTGAGTCCAGTCTGGTTAATATGGCTAGGGGCTTAGTCACATCGAGACGTACAGTGCAATTGAAAGAGCACGATAAATATAGATCTGGATTATATGCTGTAGGTCTTCAACATGAATGAAAGAAATAAACACTGGTAATAATATTTTTACTACGCTTTGCTTAAATAAAAACTCACTTTATTTGACACTTTATTCACTCGCTCTATTTTGTGTGTTTCTAATTTCTACCCAGGTGATATTTGGAGCACTTTACAACTTCATATCCCCTCAGAGTGTATTACACATAACTGATGATTAAAGTTAAAATCAGCGATGCTGGAGAAAGATAATTGATATTTGAACTCAATCAAAACAAAACGTACTCTCTCCTCTCAGTGCCATAGGGTGCTGTTTTTTCACAGCAATGGCAGATCGTGGAGCCTAAAAATAGTTCCCGGAAGTTATCCTAAATAGTAAAGTTACCCTATAAATTCTATTTAAAATGTAAATCGGTGCATTTTAAGTTATATATATTCAAACTGCCCACCAAGCACTTCCAGGAACAAGTGTGCCATAGGTTTGGCCTCTCCATGAACCATGTGACCTTTGACAATTTCAAACTTCAGATGGCATAACTGTTATTTACATGGCTCTGGGCTACACTTACACAGTGTAGCATGTATGGGCTACACTTACACAGTGTAGCATGTATAGGCTATGCTAACAGCAAGTGTAGCATGTAGGCTATGTTTAACACCAAGTGTAGCATGTATAGGCTACACTAACACCAAGTGTAGCATGTATAGGCTACGCTAACACCAAGTGTAGCATGTAGACTACGCTAACACAAACTGTAGCATGTATAGGGTACGCTAACACCAAGTGTAGCATGTAGACTACGCTAACACAAACTGTAGCATGTATAGGCTACGCTAACACCAAGTGTAGCATGTAGGCTACGCTAACAGCAAGTGTAGCATGTATAGGCTATGCTAACACCAAGTGTAGCATGTTTAGGCTACGCTAACACCAAGTGTAGCATGTTTAGGCTAAGCTATCAGCAAGTGACGGGGAGATTCTAGAGCTCCCTGGATGATGCTGACCATCGCCCCCGTTGCCAAGCAACAGTGCAGCCACTGTCAAAGAATTCCGGGGTATGTTAAGGCAGCAGAGGGGGGAGGAACGAGCCTGCGTGTGTGTGTGTGTGTGTGTGTGTGTGTGTGTGTGTGTCGAGGTATGAATAGAGTAGCAGTGTTTGTTCATATTGTGTTTGTTGCAAGTATATATATTTCTAGGTTTGACAGTTGGACACACACAGACACCTGAACCCTAACCATGGTATTAAAAGTGCTCTAATGCGCTTTAGCTGTCTATTGAGACACAAAATGGCACGATAGGGAGAAATAACAAACAGTGTGTCTCATAAATCCTTCCTGTTTGACAGTGTATACTACTGTGGTTTTTGTAGTTTTGAGCCCTAAACAAAGTTTTGCGTATACAGTAGATTTCATACTGCAGCAATTCTCCAGTGCAATTATTGTATTAATTATAGTACTACTTAACGGTATACTTCAGTTAAAAATACAGTGCAATCATTATTGTAATACTCACAGGGTTGCATTTATTGCTTTGCTACAACATTTAGTGGTATATTGTACGTGTATGTTAAAGCAAATGAGTGCAAATCTGCAAATGACTTTTAAGTCTCTGTTGTATATATTGTTATGTACTGTATACGTCTGGAACGGTAGCCTGTGGAGTGTATTGAAGTTACTGTGTGTTTACTGTCTTCATTTATTTCATGTTGCATCTTGGTCTAGGAGAAATATCAGTTTGTTCAGTGTTGTGCAAGGAATTGTATAGAGCTTTTATTACAATAAAGCAGATCCAATTGTGACTTAGGAAATATGCAAGTATATTACATTCATGCACACAAACAATTAATCCATATGGAATTTGCCTAACAACTGTATTTATCTTTGCAAAGTTAAAATGTAAATTTAAAATAAAATCACTGTTTGTGTTGGCCTTTAGTGTTTGGATTAGGGAACAAACTCCCAACACTGCAGTTACAGGGCAGACTACACAGAATCTGCTTTTCTTCTTTACTTTGCTCAACAACGCTAACTGCACTCCCCTCTGCCCATGACATTCCCTGTCTCAGCATTCCCTCTCTCCTCCCCCTCCTCTCCTCCTTTCCCCTCCCCCCTCCTCTCCTCTCCTCTCTTCTCTTCTCCTCTCTCCTCTTCTCCTCTCCTCCCCTCTCCTCTCTTCTATTCTCCTCTCCTCTCCTCTCCTCTCCTCCCCTCCCCTCCTCTTCACTCCAGTCATGCCCTCACAGTAGGAAGGAGGAGGTACCTTCGCCAGGGGAGGTTTATTTAAAGAATTCCCCCTCTTTCCCTATTGTCTTCCTGGGGCTCTCCATTTGGCGGCGGGACGGGTTTCATGGCCTGGCCGCCAACCGTGGCCTCCCTCTCCCTGGCAGAGCCTTTTAGTGGGTGGGTTAAACATTGATTTGTGAATGGAAGAGAGCCCTGTGTCCCCCCACTGAGTCTGTATACACACACACACACACACACACGCTGACTATATACCTCCACCACTAACTGCCTACATGAAAGCTACAGTACACAGATAAAATCCCTTATTTCAACAGCCAAGCTTATCAGATACATTATAGCTAGCTCAGGTATGTGTCAGCGTCAGATAGTAATTACTTTTATTTTAAGTAGAAAAGGCATTTAAAAAAACACATTTATATTTGTGGATTAGTCTTGTTGTAAAGTTCACGACATAATCAATCTTTAACCTGGATTTGTTTTTGCCCCAGCCAGATGCTTTTACGACTCAACGAGCATCTGATAAACTAAATGTAAGCACATTTCTCTGTGTGAAATATTTAACTTGAATTGAATTACGATAGTGTTATTGACTGATATTCCAATGGACAACTGTAAATTATCATTGACGATATATTAACATGCACACATTTACAATATTTCAATAATGCCAAGTAAGTATTCCAATGAAAAGTGAAATACTGTAGGCTATTATTGTAAAGTGTTGCTGTAAAATAGCAAAGTCTTAACATCAACTATTTTAGAACCCATTGCCCATTAGTTTAAAAAAAACATTACTACTGTAATCTCTATTGTTATGGAAGTGTCATTTTCACTGCCTGGTACACATGTGCCTTTTTGTGGTCAGTATAGTGTCATGGTCTGACTTTCATAGCTCTAGGCCAGGGGTATCTACAGTGGCTCCCTGTGGCTTTGATGGACACCATATAGAACTTAATCTAGGTTATGTCCCTTCAACCCTGCCCCATAATCTCAAATTATATTTAGCCTGTTTTATGATTTCACCAGTGTCCAAATGGATCTAGTCCATTCTAAATCATGAGTGAACAGTAGCTGGGTATAGGCTGTTATTTATTTTATTCTGTTTTCAAGTCAGCCTAAAATGTCACTGTCTACAGATGCTATTAAAGTCTTGAGACAAATTTAACCGAATGTGTGTTCTGTCATTGTGGATGCTATTCCTTCTGAAGCATAAGCCTGGACCGTATTGACAGTACTACTACGCCTGCACGAGTCCTGCACTGTCATCTAATTAATCTGCTAAAATACAATAACTGCTAGCTAGCCTGCCTGAAGCCACCACCAGCGCGCCACGAAACCAAGCCAGTTCTGGTACTGGAGCCAAACGCTGTTTTACCCCATTGAAGACGACCCACTGAAAAGATCCATCCTCATCTTTATATATTTTAAAAAGAAAAGGTGTAGTCAGGCATTCTGGAGAAAGACTGGTGATATTCTTGCGTAATACATCAGAACAAAACATGCAACAGGGTCATACAAGGTGGAGTGTAGCTTTGTTCAGGGTCCTCTCCCAAGCTACAGTATATAGAAGATAAAGATTGTAGGTTTAGCTTCTACACGCTTCATAGGGCAAACCGCCAGAAGAGCCATTTTTGGTGACACATTTGAAATATTACAATTTTAATTCTAAATAATCTTTTTTTTTTTAAGACTTATTATGACTTAGGTTACTGTTATGGTCCTTTTGAAGCTTTCTCTATGGTTCGGAGCAGAGCCATGTAAAGAGAGAGTTGAGTCATCTCCGTTCACTCCAATGGACCATGTTTCCACAGCAACAGAGCCTCAAAATAGTTCCCAGAAGTTAGCCTAAATACTAAAAGTACACTATACATTCTATTTTAAATGTAAATCGGTGCACTTATTGACTAATTACCTAAATATAAAGTTATATATCTGTATATATATTTATTCAAATTGACCAAGCACTTCCTGGAACAATTTTGCCATATAGGTTTTGCCTCTCCATGAACCATGTGTCAGTTGGCATAACTGTTATTTCCATGCTCTGGTCCGGAGGCTTAGGGCCTACAGTATTTTGATATTATGGGATTTAATTTAGGATTTAATTTACCAATTTGAGCCTGCTAAAATTTGTCTCTCACCTATGCAATTTGTGAGATGATAAGTCATTATTTTTAGAACGTTTTTTTTCTATCACATTGGTGATGAAATGGGCTTTCTCCTAAGCAAAAGTTAGGCTACACTATATAGGCTAGCCTATAGCCTTCGCACTATATGATGTTGAAATAGTCTGTATTGTGAACAGGGACATGTTTGGGATATTGTCATTAATTAAAAGCTATAGCCTATGATATAGTCTATGCATAAGGATATATGCAATTTCCGTGTTCCGTATTCAGCATTAACTGCGTCCATGCTTATTTAGAAACGTTTAAACGGATTGTTAAGTGTGGAACATGGTGATCCAGTGATCTTCTAGGATTTCGAATAAGAAAACGAAGGAGGGGCAAAGAGGAGCGGAGGTGGAATGGTTTGCTTTTCACCGCCGTTCAAAGGAGCAATGACTGAAAGAGCTAACTGAATGAATTAAAGGCGGGCGAGAGCAGCAAGGATCAGCAGCAGAGGTTAACTCCGCTTCTTAACGAGGATGAAAAGCAAAACAAAAAGGAGGGGGTACACCTCCTTCTGCTCGCCCTGGGAAGGGATCAGCCACTATGATGTATTAGAGAGGGAGGGGGGAGAGAGAGAGAGAGAGAGAGAGAGAGAGAGAGGGGAGAGTTTCGTCTCGGTAGCGCTATAGCGCTGTTATCTACAAGGTGGAGATTAGATTCGTGCAGGCTCCCCTTCCAAACTGTATAGGAGATAGAGCTTTAGCTTCATAGGGCGAACCGCCAGAAGACACATTTTGGGTGACACATTTGAAAGGTTACTATTCTAATTTTGAATAGGCCTAATTAATTAACGAATTATATAGTGTTGAGTCGCAGGAACAATCTGTTTTTGTTGGTGGGGTTTTACATTTTATTTATACTTTTTTTTTATGTTGTGTGTGTATGTATAGTATCGCATATGATCTTGTGTTTTCTGAGATTATTCTAATAAATGCCACATTTTGCAAAAGTTTGAAATATACACTGTATTTCATCTAAACTGGGGCTAGTGGGGCATGGTCCATTAAACCTTGAATCCTGAATTATTTAATTATTTGTAATAAAAACGGCTATGCCTATACTATTCAAAATGACCAGCCTATCAGTATGAATAAAAGCTTCGACTATATAATTGTAATTCATTCATCTGTGAGTGATAGGGCCTAGTTTCCTCTTTTTTCTTAAAGCAAGAAACCTATATTTCTAATCGATCAAAACGTTAATTTACAAAGAGTTGAATTGAATGTTGGCTGTATGTCCCCATATTCACCCTTGATCTAAAACCTGCTAAAACGATTAGTTTAAAAGCAACAAACAAATGCATATCAGAATATATTAATTGCGGTTTTAATATAGGTGTTAACACAGTGCATTAATTCTCTCTCTCTCTCTCTCTCTCTCTCTCTCTCTCTCTCTCTCTCTCTCTCTCATTTTAATAGTCTAACGTATGCCTCACCAACACACATAATAAATTATCATGATCTACTGACAAATGTTAATATGCAATAAGAAAATGATATCCTAGCTGTTCACGGTTACTTGGACACATGAACCAAACACGCACCTGCAAAGTGAATGGCCAAATGTGTATGAATCTGCACATGGGTTAAAACTTTTTTCTTCTAACGTGAATTGTCCAGCAGTGGTCTGCGTTTATTGCTCCTTGTTTTGGTGACTCAAAACTCAAGAAAACACACAAGGAGAAGGTTGTGTGACACTGCCACTGCATGCTAAATGCAGGCCAACTCTCCATATAGAAGCCTATACAGTATACAGCAACACTTTGTGCACCGGAGTGTTGCGCGCATGGCGCAAAAGGGGTTTCACTGTGTCCTTTAGTGCCGGTTACAGCGTTACACTAGTTTTTCCACACAAGGGAAACACACACGCCAGGCGGTGCGCTCAGAGCGTTTTGGCGCTGAGTAAACACTGTCGGGATTGTAATCTCTTTTTGGGAGAAAATAGGGCTGTTGTATCTTTAAGAGGTTGCTGCTGGTCCCTAGATCGCAGCTGCTGGCCTGTGTGCGCGCACGACGCGCGTGTGTGTGTGTGTGTGTGTGCGTGTGTGTGCGTGCGTCTGTGACAGAGGACAGCGGAGATTCATTACTTCAGCAGTACAATGGACATTTATCACCCCATGGTGTTATTCAAATTCAGTACCAAGCGAGGACCTTCCCACTCTGCCGCCGTCCGCGCGCCAGCCGCGTATTGTTGGAGCATCTTAAGAAAAGCCAGGACCGAGAGTCGAGCAGTCCGAACGGGCGTCAGTCCAGTTCGGGAGCCTGTACCGGCAACACCGCTACTAGAACGACCTGCTCTTCTACCGACTGCAAACTACGCATTTTCTGTTTCTGTCTCCTCGAACGGCTGAGTGTGTCCTAGCCGAGGCTTCTGAACAGGGCACCGAGAACCGAGAAGGCACGTCGTGGGAACTGAGCCAAGGACGCACGGGAACTAAAGGGTTTATTTTTTATTTTTACCTTCGATTTCAGACGCTATAGCGCTATGTCGGTCAGAGAAGAGTCCAAACTACAGCTTGTCTTCGCTTTTCTTTTAGAAAGAGAGCGACCTTTTAATCCGTGTCCATGGAAACCAGCGGGCATCATAAGAAGGATCAGAACTGAACAGTCTTATATTCGAGCATTTCGATGACACCACAGGTGCAGAAATGGCGAAATGTTCTTGTGGCGTCACCAGCTTGGACTTTGAGAAGAAGGAAGTCTTGTTCGGCGTTTCGTTTGATTTAAAAAACCCAGTTGAGACACAAACGTCTAACTGCGTGCTAAAAAAAACATTTCATTTGACTTATATGCTATGGCTATTCAGCCATTTTAGGCCCTAGAATCCCAGATATACTTGTGGCAAATTAACTTAAGGCAGCAATCGTTTTATAATACTAGACACACGATATATAGCCTATAAAGAAAGTTATTTCACAGACAGAAGTGGGCCAATAAGCCCAGTTGCAAGTTACTAAACCGAGGCAATCAGATGCATAAATAATCAGACTTTTTCAAAGTGTAAAATCTTAAGCTCAGGTTTAAAGTTTTAGTTCTTTTTTGTGATTGCATAAAGGTCAAACATGAATATGTACTTTGCGTACTATATGTGTTATAGATGTCTGGAAAAAAAGGTTTGCATTTCAATTCAACTATTGGGGAAGGTGGGTGCACGCGGAGCATTAAGAAATTGAAAATATTGCACAATATTTAACATTCCTTACAAAAAAACTATCGATGCAGCTCAATCGAAAGTTTGGGGTTTGTGCATAAATGGTGTATGAAATGTGAGCAGGTGCACCTATACGTATATACGGGCTAGCTTGCACCCTGTCAAATGCTTTAACCTTTATTATGTATAGCTAAATGTATAGGCCTATATATCGAAAGAGAAGACTGGCGATCTGGGCCTTTAGCGGCTGATTGTCCAAACGCAATTCTTGAGTAACGTCAAGCTAAAACCCCAAGAATTGTGCATGGACATCTGTTGCTGCAGGCTCCAAGTCATCAAACCACCACACACACAGGCCTCGTAGGTCTAGAGACTCTATAGAGTCGCATCTCTGCTGTAGACTAAGTGTATTCAACACCCCCAGGTAAGGAGCAAAATCCAGATTGCATGTTTATGTATCGAAAACACGGTGGTACAGGGCCAATAAAGTGAAGGAAAATCATGCTCTGCCTCGTATAGTGTGTTTTACGCGGCGCATGCTTTGCTTGGGCCCGATTGGTATTTAGACAAGGTCGAAAATCCAATCAGCTATGTTTGTCTTAAATGGCAAATATCGACTGGAAGCATTGGCGTATTGATTGTGTTCGGGAAATTGTACAAAACAGTTACTTGACTTACAATGTGGGGGCCAGCATCAAGGGACAGTTAGGCATATATGTTGTGTGTAAGTGAAACAGTTCCTAAAAGCGGGACAGTATCCCAAAAAACAACACGGAACACTATAGTCTTACAAAACTGCGTGGGGCTTAATCGCTTGTTCAAGAAAGTAGGGAGGCTATATGTTGCGGTCATTTGTGTATAGTCATTATAAATGGTAAAATATGTATCCTGCAGATGCATACCATCATGTACCTATATTATAAGATGTGTGCTTTCTTTTTATATAGGCTATATTATATAGTACTTTAAGAGATACTCTGTACAATATACATCAGCAGCCAAGTAAATTGGAAGAAGTGCCTGATGACGCTAGAGAAATACCTCTGGAGCTAAGTGGCGTCACAGCCTGGTCACGTGGGACACTTGGAGACCATTTGATATATACAACGTGTTTTCAGACAGGCTACTTCGCAGACACTATTGGCCGGTTTCACATACATGGATTTAGCCTAGTCTAAGATAAAAAGAATTAAATGTAGATCTCCATTGAAAAAAGTTCTTAGTCAAAACAGCGGAATCTATCTGAAACCAGCCCAAATTAAAGAAAATGACCCAATTTTACATCAAAAGATAACCAACTAAATGGACCTTTCATAAAACCACAAGGGAAATACATTTTAGTTTGATGTTTTAAAAAATGTTTTTTTTTTGTTTTTGTGTACAAATAATTGTTATTTTATTTATTGATAGCCTAACACTGTTAGGCTATCCATACTGTTGTATTATTTAATTAAATTGCCCACTGACTCACATACTGCTATAGCAACATAAATCTGAAAACAGAACATTTAAAGATTTAGGTTAATCTTTATTTGATTTTTTATTTTTACTTCGGCCATTTTGGATAAAACCCTTATGCACTTCAAATGAGACACACACAATGGAAATCTATTTGAAATAGCCTATACCTTTTATAGGACCTTTGATGTTGATTCCTATACTGAACAGGTTATTATGTGGAAGCACAAACACGGCCCACCACATAAATTAGGCTAATTTATAAACGTCCTTAAATGTTTAGTGCCTCAGTAGGCCTACAACAGATATTGCAATGTGGGCCTGTTAAAATTGAAGATGCTCGCATGAAAATAGAGGATACTTGTTAATAATAAAGCCATACATAGCATGTTGATTCATGTTTTTTTACATGATGGGTGGTTATTAATTAAACATCAGACAACACTTGACAGATAGGCACTAACACTTCCATCCAATTTAGATCATGAAAACTCTGCAATTCATATTCTGCATTTTACAGATTAGGCATATTTACGGTTTATCAATAACGCAATTAATGCTTAGATACACAAGGCATATGTTTAGTAGCTAGGCTATAAAGTTTGGACACAATTATGTCTTAAAAAAATAAAATATTAATTCGACAAATTTTGTTTTATGCATGCAATGGCCATTCTGTTATCATCGGGACACACGCAAACGCATACGTGAAAATGTATAGGCTACATCTAAACGCGATATGCTGAGAAGATAGACCTACATGCTGAATTTGCTGTATAGCAGGTAAGAAATAGGCTAATGCCAGGCTAACGAGAGAGATATATCATAGAGGGAGAGAGAGAGAGAGAGGGTGAAGGAGTCAGCCTCAAAGATAGGCCTGCTCTTTGGTGCAACATTATTCCCACTTTAATGTAAAGATAAAATGTATTTGCTGCATATAGCCTGGATTCCCAAATTACCTCTGTCCAGTTGTGTTTTTAGACATGTAGCATAAACATATAGTCTGCTTTACACAGCCTATGCAATTTGCTTTTTGTAAGTTAGGGTATTCGTTTTATGTCAAATTCGTATGGTCTGTTTCACATACATGACACATTTAAAAACGCTCTTAGGCCTAGACTTAAAGACCAATAACCAATTAAATGTATCTAATCAAATCTAATCGTGTTTACCCAACGCTTAACCTGCGAAGTAAAATGTAAACTGTTGCCTAAATATGCTGGATCTCATGTAGAAATAGAAAATCTCTTAGAAATAGGCCTACCCAACCATCTGATCTTATCTAAGCCGGCGTTCTTGTAACGACTAAAAATATATATTATAGGGAACAGTTTGGGAGTTCGGTTGCTTTTATTTATCATGGTGAAATTTCACATGATATTTAAATCAAATTAGGAAAATATGGTTTTTCAGTCAAAATGCATACAATATTAGATCAAATCAAAAAGGCTCTCCTTGTCAAAGCTGCCTCCGTCTCTGACAATGGCATTTTGCTTTTGCTCTTTTCACATTCCCAGTTTGAATTGTGTTTGATAATCGCCCACACATTTACGGCCCCTCAAACCTCCTCTCAAAAGGTCACGCGTGAACGCGCTCTCCATTCTCCATGCCTGTGTCTGTGCGCGCGCGCGCGCTGCCCATGGCCTGGCTTACTTACCCCCTGACACAACATTTTCTCACTCTCGCTTTCTCAGCCTCATTAGCATATCCTTTCTAGCGGCCATTCTCAGGCGGTTTCCCGTTGCAAATCGGACTCCACAGCCGAGAATAGGTTTTAGGTCGCCGCGGGCGTACCTGGGAGGGCAGGCCCGAGGCCAGAGCGCGACCTCCCGCAGTGATCCTCCCGCCACCCCCCTTCTCCCCAACCTCTTATGAATATTCCGACTAAAGGGGCCACAAGGCGGTAAATAGTCCCTAAAGTCCCGTCTAATCACCCTAAAACTTCAATCCGATCACACAGCTGGTCTTAAATTGATCCGAAATATCATCAGGATTTATTAAACCGTGTAGAAAGCTAATGTGTAGTAGTAGGCTATGGTGCTTGGCGCGTTAAATTAGGCTTCATGATAGGCAAATGTAGGGTTTTGTTGTGGACCTTAAATTCTGCTAGGCCTGTATGTTTTACTACTGTCTCATTTATCATCACAAGGATAAAAAGAAACATTGAAATACTTAATTCAAATTAGAGTTAAAAAATAGTATCTTGATTAAATAAGAAATAGTCTACTTAAAAATAGACATATGTCCAATGTAAGAGAGGTCTATAATGTTTTTAAAATGTAGATAATTTAAATTAATCCAGATTTGATCATGCTAAAACAATTATATATGGCAAAATAAAAATAAAAAATGATGTTGAATACTTTATCATCAGCCAGTAATGTAATGAAATGTAAATTGTATTAACAAAATAAGAAAGCAGATTTTCTGATTATAAAATAATTAGTCTGTTCGTTTAATTTAATGATGTTAAAACAAAAAAGAAAACAGGCAAATATTAAAGGAGACCGAAGGCACTGGATACAATAATTATGCATTTTAATACAATTATCATGAAAAAAATAAATGTGGTTCTGTAAGTCAAATGTAAGCAAATGCTTATAGCATACATGATTAGCATACATTCCAAGGTTTATTTAATTTAGCATAAAATGATTTATCCCCAGTCCCACAACTACTTCAGTTCATGCTGCCTTGTGATGTAAAAAAATAATATAAAATTACAGAATATAATTTTTTTAATTTATAAATGTTAAATAGTACAGCATACACTATATAGCCATACTTTGCAAAGATTTAACCGCCCACATATATGGCCTGAGAGGAACCATAGCCATTTCCAATGAAGCCAGTAAACTGCTAGGCTAGGTGACAAGTGCTAGCCAGCCAATGGTGGCCTGCCATTTTCAGGTGTGGCAGGGAAATAGGGCAAAGAAGGTCCAGGTTGTCTCCTCTATCCTCCATGAAGAGTTGAGATGAAAACCACACTGTCTTGGTCCTGAAGTTCATACTCCAGCTCTCCCTACACAACACAGACACACGCACGCGCGCACGCACACACACACACACACACACACACACACACACACACACAATACAAAAATGCTAAATGGAAAAGAAAATGTATGTGGACATTTTAAATAGAAAATTGCAACCTCATTATTACTAAAGAAAACCAGTGCACACATATACACACACCTCAGTAATAAATCTAATCAGTGAAAACAAGTGTAATGAGCTAAAAAGCTTAATGCACCATTATCAAAATACCACTATAAACACAACACAGTGCAATGAAATCTAAACACGTTAACAAAATAGGTCTATCAGAAGATACAATGGCTGCAAATGTGATGTTTGTCTAGGATTTGACCATGAACATGGCTTACCATGAGCTCCCAATCTGCATCATTGATGAGCACTAGAATTCCCGGTCTCCTGTGTGAATACAGACAATCCCTGTTGGACAATATTCCCAACAGTGCAGACTGATATCGGTTATTATGAAGGCATGTCTGGCACACAGGTGCATATATTGTGTAACACACGCCACTATGATCACCGTCATCATAGTGATTTGCCCATAATAAAACAAGTAAGCAAAATGAGCTTTATGAGAAAACAATGGTTGTTTTGTGACCGAAATAAATGTAAAAAAGATCTGAGCAAAAAATGTAAATCATTTAAATAAAGAAGAAACAATTACAATACTGTTTAAATGAAAATCCAAAATAAAACACAGAATTTGTTATATTTGTATGTTATGTAAATTTATCCATCCATTCTATACATTTGTTACATAAACGTTTGTATAAACACTAAAATGTATTTTATACAGTATACAGGATCTACAGCAAAATGTCTCATAGGCTATATATACAATATATAAACAAATATACATTTTGTTTCTATTCATAATATGTTTAAAATATCTTTTCATTTAAATAAATATTCTACATATTCTACATAAATATTCTACAATAGAAACATTTCCTAAAGAATGTATTTAAATACTGAAAGTCTCAACTAATAGCTTTTATATTTATATTTTAAAACATTAAGCATTTTTTCTTTATATATTTTAATATAGAAAAATGTGTATGATTTATTGTAAGTATCTACTTGTGACCAATAAAATCTATATAAACTATGTGTGTGCACTGCATTTTCTGTACAAAATAAATAAACAATAGTGTTATACTGTCACAAGTGAAATTGTTCTTTGATTAATTGTAATGTCTCAAAAATTGTATTTTTGTAAAATGTTTCTTTCTGTGCTGAAGGGACACGCTTGTGATGTCAATGTAGAGGCAATGTGGAGTCTAACAAGAACAACACACACGCACAAATACACACACGCATGCACATTGCACGAGCACACACACAACAGGACATATAGAACTATACACAAACGAGCGCACACACACGACATATAGTAAATAGTCAAATATATGCCCCTGCACACATAAACACACATAAACATACCTCTTCATAATAACAGCAGAAAGGGTGCACCTTCAGTGGAGCATATAGTATACAGTATATACATGCACCCTCAGTGTACCATATAGTATACAGTATATACATGCACCCTCAGTGTACCATATAGTATACAGTATATACATGCACCCTCAGTGTTCCATATAGTATACAGTATATACATGCACCCTCAGTGTATAGGTAACCCAGCTTTATAACCGCTCGGTGGTCTGACGTTGCTATAAATAGCGCTCCATAAGGACAGCTGCAAAAGTCAGTCTGTTCCGGAAGGTAACGCGAACCACGCCTTCACGTGTGCGCACGGTCCTACACGTGCCACAACACGTGTGTGTGTGTGTGGGCACATTTTACACACACAGACACTAGAAGCAACATGTATGCTCATGCTCCAAGGCACGCGCAGTTCAAAAAGCAGGTAAACCACTGGTCATTCCACCATTGTGTCACCACTGTTCCAGCTCTCCCACAAGGAGTACATCACAGAAACACCGAGTACTAGCTCAGAGAGCAGACTCACTATTAGACATGGTGGTCAGTGGATGACGAAACACAATAAATACGGTCACATTTGTATTGTACAATAAAATATAAGTGTGTGTGTGAAAGCACAGCTCATTGACATTGTGTTACAGTGAATATGATCCTATCCTATCCTCCCAGGTATATGTTTAGCTGGTGTGTGTTTGAGTGCGTTGTGTGTGTGTAAGTAGTGTGTGTCTGCATGTGAGCATGTGTGCGTGCGCACGTGAGTCTGTGCATGTACAAGTAGTTGTGTGTCTGTGTGTGTGCGCATGTGTGTGTGTGCGTGCATGCATGTGTGTGTACAAGTTATGTGTCTGTGTGTGTGCGTGTGTGTGTGTGAGTGTCTGTGTGTGTGTGTGTGTGTGTGTGTGTGTGTGCATGTGTGTGTGCGCGCGTGCGTAGACTCACACGGTATCTCCCTGGACAAACAGCTCGGGCCGTTCCTTCAGCAGGTTCTGCTGGATCCAGACTAGCAGCTGTCTGACACACCCTGCAACACACACACACACACACACACACACACACACACAGCACAGACAGTGGGGGTTAGGGGTCAGGGGTCGGGGGTCAAGGTGTGTCGCTCCAGCCTCCCCGGTCGATGTGACGCGACGGATGCATCAGGCGGGACGGAGCGTTGCGTTATCAGGGGGCTTGGGGCGGGGCGGGGCGGGGGGTTATATTATCGACTGGCCCGGAGCAAGGCTCTGTCTGGAGAACAATAACATTTTAGCTTTGGTCGGAGAAGAAATATAGAGGAGCAAATCTGGGATCAAGAAACTGTGTGTGTGTTTGTGTGTGCGTGCATCTGTACACATAATTAAATAGTATGATTATCAGTATTACAGTCTTTGCTCTTATTCCAAAAAAGACAACATTTTAAAATCCCACTGTATACATGCGTCTAAAGATACTATTACCGTATGTGTATTATTCAGAATGCACTCGTGGACAAGCTGTTCACAAGACCCACACGTTTATTTATTTTCCGAAAGTATATGCATGCATCTAAACATAGTCCGTGTAATGAAGCGCCCTCTATACACAGCTCGACATGCAATAGCCTGAATGCTACACACGTGTAAATGCTGGCAACAGAGAAACAACCACAGTAAATCATATCTCGACCGGTCTGCATTGTTGGAAAAATTTTATAACTGATCTGTGGGGGGGGGGGGGGGGGGGGGGGG
>JAODTR010012272.1:0-12520 GCA_025399935.1 Amblyopsis rosae | reverse complement strand
CACACACACAAAAAAAAAACGATTAAACATTATACATTATGCCCCTCGCCTCCCCAACCCAAGCTTAAATATCAACAAGGCTTGAATTTTCTAGAAGTGTGACCCCCTAAACAATCACACTGACCTCACTCTAACAATAGACTGAGACACAAGTACAAACACAAAGACCGCCACAATGAGAGGTTTAGGGCTAAATCCCTCCTAAACATCACACCATGAATATATAATAGTTGTGTTTATCTGCAAGGTTGAACATTGAAGGCAGTGTAAGTGCTTTTAAGTGTGTGTGTGAAGGGGGGGGGGGGGTTGTGCTTTGCATGTGGCTAGATTGCGCAAATTATTTTATAACTGTGAGTGGTGAACAGCTACAAAGGTGTGTAGAATAAACACAAATCATAAATGTACATTATATGGTTATGACAGAATGGGAATGGGCGTGCGTGTGTGTGTGCATCTGCGCGTGTGTCCGTCAACACGCAAACAAACATATCTAGATACACAGTGTCTGGTAATGGTAATGCACGTCTGGAGGATGGTAATATGCCATCTCTCTCTCACTCACTCTCTCCATCTCTTCCTGTCTATCTCTCTCACTCACACATGCACGCACACACACACACACACACACACATGCAATCTACCTCTTTCGCCAGGCAGAACATTTAAGATGGAGAGAAATGAGAGCCACATAAGAAAGGGGGTACAAATGATGAATGGAGGAGAGAGGAGAAAAAGACTGAGGACATGATATTTGAAAGAGATGCTGACTGTTTGTTTACACACACACACGCTACATAATGTAATATAGGCGTGCGTGTATGCACACACATATGCTAGTCTTGGATGTGTGTGTATATGTGTTTGTTCCTTTTCACGCGAGTGTGCACGTGAGCGTATACTGTAGCGCACGTGAGCACACAGTCAGCGAGTCATGGCGGGCAGGTGAAAGGAGAGCTCTCTGGAGGCGTAGCGATACGCGGGGGGGTTTTGTCCTGACGCCGACGAGCTCCGACGTATCAAAGCAGCTAGATCACATCTAACCTGACTATACCACAGGCGGAACAATGGACGTGGCTCTTGTTTGTCTGTGCAGTGTGTGTGTGTGTGTGTGTGTCATTGCTTCATAAGCACAAACAGCAAGCAAATCAACGTTTATATACAGAGCATTACAAGTTCAGCCTCAGCAAGTAAATACTTGCATGTTTTGTAGTAGGACTGTTGCAATTAGTACAAATTGTGTGTTTTAAACAGTAATATAAGATGTGTTAATTAGTACAATATTGGTGTGTTTACTAAGATTACCACATCTGTGTGCAACAAGATTATAGTTATTGGTATTGCTGGGTACAATTATGTGTATTTATTATCAATAGATCTACTGTATACTGCAAGGTAAGTGCATTTAGTACATATATGTATAAAATGTGTCTATTACACATTGCAGGATTTGTGTAATTAGCGCAACACCAGTATTTAGTAATTAAACCTTTTCAGTATTATAGTGTGTATTTAGATCTGTATTTTGTATATATTGTCTATAGTGCAGGACCTGCATATTGTAAAATATGTAATATATTATACAAAATGTGTGTGTATTTAATATAACATATTTATTGCTAGGTCTGTGTATTCATTAGCACAATCAATATATCCATATATATATATATATATATATATATATATATATATACTGTATATCTCTATATCTACAAGCATTTCCATTACTATCCTAAAACACGAGTCCTCTGCCGTGTGATGATGGCCGTAGCTCGTCTGCAGGTGCTTTCCAAAAGGTCTGCCAGGCCCGGTATAGGCGAGCGGCCGGAACATCTGAGGTGTGTGTGCGCCTGCTAAACGCAGAGGTCTGAGCACGGTGGCTCTGTGTGTGTGTGTGTGTGTGTGTGTGTTCAGGTTAACTGGAGTGCTGGCGGGTAGCTCAGTAGTGTAATAATACTCGGGTTCTCCCAGGTTCCATTGCCTTCCTGCACACCCTCCTCCACCCTATAAAACAAGACGAATGCTCTCCCCTGCGACACGCACACACGTGCTCGCACACACACACACACACACACGCGTGCACGCACGCACGCACACACACAGCAGTGAATATTGAGCTGCCCCTAAAAACAGCCAGTCATAACTCCTACCACAATGTGCTTCTCTTGCCTTCCTCCTCTGTCATTCTTTTCCTTTATTGTTTTCCCCCCTTTCACCCGAACTCTCTTTCTATTCATCACCATTTCTCTGCGTGCCCTTCATGCGCACACACACACACACACACTGTTGTATGCCGCTATATTCCTCCACCACTGCGGCAGCGCGACAGTGGTGGAGGAAACGGTACACGCAGGGGGGGTTCGGGAGGAGACAAGACGCGGCGTTGGGACGGGCGCTTTTTAGGGAGGACGATGGCGGGAATTCGCCGCCGCTCGCGCCGAACGGCGAAGGAAACCAGGGAGCAAGCGTCTCCAGCCGGAGAATGAGTTACGGGCTCCAGATGCATCTTGGGAAATCCGCGTCGTGACGGCAGGGATGGAGGGATGGGCTGGGGGATGGGTCGTGGGGAAAATGGCGCCACTGTGACGGCGGTTCAAAACCGCAGTTTCTTTTTCTTTTTTGCCAGATAAGTTTCCTTCGCCTCTTTGGCTCGCCGTCTTTGTGTCGATATGACAGGGTGATCCATCTATCCTTCTGCTGTGTGTGATATTTAGATCATGGTGTGTGTGTGGGGGGGGAGCGGGGTATGGGGGCGCGAGTCAGAGATTGGGGGTCTTTCAGTCAAGGGTCATCAATCACCGACTGGGGTCAAAGAGAAATGCGAAGGATTCAGAACCAATTATATCTGCCTTCCCTGACCAGCTCCCCTTTGTCTGTCTCTCTCTCTCTCCCTCTCTCTCTCTCTCCCTCTCTCTCACGCACACACCCAACCCCCCAACCTGTGTGTCTTTTGTCCCCCTCCTATAAAACTGAGGGACAATACAATCAAAATCGGACTCTGACTGACCAACAAAGCTGCTGGACGTAAATGCAAGTCATAACAGTCTAACTAACACACCGCATGCTAATGATCAGCTACTGGACACACACGCAGGTTATCACAAGCTAACACACAAAAGGACATTCCTCATGCTAATAAATGTTCAGCTACTGGACACAAACACATCATAACAAGCTAACACACCCAGGACATGCCTCATGCTAATATATGTTCAGCTGCTGGACACAAACACATCATAACAAGCTAACACACCCAGGACATGCTACATGCTAATATATGTTCAGCTGCTGGACACAAACACATCATAACAAGCTAACACACCCAGGACATGCTACATGCTAATAAATGTTCAGCTACTGGACACAATCGCAGGTCATAACAAGCTAACACACCAAATGCATGCTACATGCTAATGTTCAGCTACTTTAAACAAAGGTGATAAAAAGCTAGTAACACACACAGGACATGCGACATGCTAATGCTCAGCAGCTGGTGGAAAATGTAGGTTGCAATTTATAATATAATTTATAATAGCTTGCTCCATTCCAGCAAACTCTTCTCTTTTCAAGGTCAGTTATAGCTGCAAGGTATAATATACAGCACACTGATTAAATAATAAAAATTACTTCAATTTGTAAAGCTTCCACAGTAATAATTTTATTAAAAGTAACAAATCACTAAAATAGAATACAAATAAATAAAAGAAAAAAACAAACCAATTCAATTGCAATGTGTCAGTAATGTCATGTCCACATTGTCCTAAAACATATCTTTAAAGTCTATCCATATAATGTACATTTGTAAATCTGTATGTTAAAATCCCAGACGTTTTAGACATTCCAGACCTGTGCACGCAACCTGAATTATTCATTTCAAAAGAATAAATATATTCTGGTTCTCTGGCCAGCCTCATTCTCACACACACAGAGGTCAGTTGGTGCGCCAAGGTCATCCTTGGCTGACATTCTATGCTCTGGTCAACTTTTGTCTTTTTGTTGTCCTGGTAACATCTGCGCCATGGACAGCCTTTGTTTAGGAAAAATACCATATCTCTCTCTCCCTCTCCCATTTAACCTCTCTCTCTCTTTCTCTCTCTCGCTCACTCTCAGCAAACAGTCACTCGTACCTTGCTTGAAATCTCTTTCTATGTTCATGTATTATTCCCTCCAGTTACCAGGTTGGCTGCTTTAAACTGGATTTTTACTCAATATAGCAGAATCCTTGAACAAACCACCCAAACAAAATGGGGTTTCCCTTGCTTAGCTTTCCGTTAAATGTCATAAAGATCTTTTTCATATAGCCTATTGTTAGCTAACACAAACATAGGTTATCAGAAGGATTTCAGAATATGTGCCTCTTACCTGGATATAAGTCCATATAATGACACAGTTCCAACCCTCAATTATTTTCTTTAATATAATATATTTAATATATAATTACATTTTCTTTATTATAATAAATAAGATTTCACAGAAGTTGAACAGGAAAATTAAAGACCAGCAAAAATATGGTTAAATCCTTGTATTTTACATGTTTTCCTAATGGCACATGCATACATTGGCTCAACAAGATCTTCTTATGCATTCAAAAATGAATCTAGTGTAAACAGATGTATGTAATGTAAAAGGTAAACAGAATGAATCAGTTCATTCAATATACTTAATATGTTGGCCAACGTACTGGGATTTAATTCTGTGAAAAGAAGAGGGGGAAAACAGAACTACTGTCCACACAGCCGTTATAGAATCTGTGTGAGGGGCTTATACTGAGGGAAGGAACATATAATGGTCACATGCTCAACTAAACCCCCATACCGCTTTAAAGGGTCTGTGTGAAATGCCAGCCAACTCAGCCCAAATGACTCCACACAAAAACCCACTGAGCGTGTCGCAACAATTGTTCCCCCTGCACCCCAGGAACAACGTAAACTTCCCCTTTTACCCCCCCCCACAACCAATATCCATTTACAAGTGAAAGAGCTGTCAGAAAAGATCAGTTAGAGAATAGATGGCAGCCTCGCAGATGTTGGAGGAGAGGAAGGAAGGAGCGATGGAGAAGAAGAGAATGGAGAATGATGAGGAGGGATGGGGGAAGGGTCGCGAGCAGAAGAAATCAGAATGAAATGTGGGTTTGGGGGGGGGGGGGGGGCTGAGCGGAGGAACCTACAGTAGAGGAAAAGCGGAAAGAATAGGTGACCGTGAGCAATGGAACCAGACCGAAGGTTTACGGAATGAAAACAATGTTATATAGGCCTATTTATATTTTGTGGGCGGATGCTGGGGGGTTTCCATCTCCGGTCTTTTATTTGCTGCCCTACCTGACGACCTGACGACCATCAAAGGACTACTTGAAGAACCAATATCCAACATCCAATTATTATGTAGACCCAAAAAAAGACTATGAAAACACGTTGTTTTAATTTGTTTTTAACCGTATGACCTGGGAATTCAAATTGTTTCAAAAGGTATAGTTAAAATTAGACAAATTATGAAGAGAAAAAGAACATTTCTGGGCTGTTGGTGCTAAATCTGTGCCTATAGACCCATTAACTGCCGTCGTCACGCCAACGTCACCAACATATGCACACTCAGCTCAGCACCATAAATCCTGTTAAGCCCCATATATAAAATAAATAATAATCTCTTTAGCAATTATCCTTATGACTCAACATTATTTCACCTGCAATGTGTCCTAGATGAGAATTCTGCCGGTCCTTTACCAGTTTAAATGCCGTCAGAGCGGGAATACAACCCATAAAATGCACTTTTGCCGTTTTGGTCAGTTTTCGGCAGACGTACACATTCTGGCACGACACGTCCTTGTACTTTCGTCTGCTAACAAAAAAAAACCTGAAGCACGCCTAGAAGCTGCTGTGTAATGGGATGCACTACTAACAAGGTAAGAAACCCAGAACTAACTTTGTATAGCTTCAAAGTTAAATATTTAAACAAAATGAATTGTAAATATAGGCAGAGAGGGTACACAAACTAGGCTCACTAGAGGGAAACACAATCAGCGCCAGCAATATGCTATATTACGTTTATATATATATATATATATATATATATTTCACCGTGTCAAATAATTATTTAGCACACTATGTCAACCAGCGTATTTTGCCAATGTGGCTGCAAGCAATGAAATGTGATCTTTGCTGGTTAATGCTCTTGCAAAGCTCGACTATATGTAGCTGCTGGTCTCTTCCAATGTGTCTGGGTAATACATCCATGGCTGTATGCTACCTGGTGCAGGGTGCTGGTGGGTGTCTGTGTAGCGTGCGAGGTGGAGGCAATTAAGAACCCCCCCCCCCCCCCTTCCCCAAATCCGCCTGCCGTACGCTTTCCATGGAACGGCAAGGTGGCAATGTAGGCGCATTGAGAACGCTGTGTAAAACTGGCTTCTGGTTGAAAGCGTCCCGACTAGGGATGCACATTGCATGGAAACATTTTGATCGATCATCAAGCAAATTAATGATCAATTATCGATCGTGTAAATTTTTTTTTTTGCAAATATGTTAAGTGAAGCGATTGCCACAATGAACCAAAAATATAATCAAGCACTGTCAGCAAACTGCAACAAAGAGGATACAAATCAACCGAAATTTAGATATATTTCTGCATAAAACGGGCAGTGTTCTGTAGATTTTTTGTCACAAATACATGATATTGGCCAAAAGAGCCTTAGACTTCCATATTCAATATCAGTTGTACATTTTGGTTTTGTATAAACAAAAATGACACCCGATGTATTACATGAAAATCCCCCTCTAAACATTGAGGAACCTATCTAACGTGCAGGTATGAAAAGCTTGACAGGTCTGCGATTGCTAACGTTAGGATTGGACAGTGGCTGCTTTAAGGAGGGGCTTAGCAAAAAGTTTTGCCAGATTTTAACAAGTGCTGCAGCCATGGTGATAATCATAAATAATCACACTTTTAGAGACCAATAAAGCAATAGAGAGAACATTTGCTTTTTTACAAGCTTTACTGTGACTAAATACCAACCACAATGATGACAATTTTATAAATCATTTGACTGTTAATGCAAATCAATCTGACTGTTATGCAAATTAGACCTGACACTACACAAACACTAATCTATTTCAAATTTGCATCTTTGTGTGCAACGTTTTTATATTAGTAATAAAGGCACGACTCACGATGCTGTTGTAGAGCAGAAAAGCCCGGCTGTCACGTCAGGAGATGAGATGAGATCACACAGAAGATGGGAGGCGGTGTGAGCAGTGGCTCATTTAAATGAAAGCAAAAGTCACCAATAGGACGTGAATAAGATTGCACATTATATATCGTAGGGCTTAGCGATAAATCAAATTAATACGATAAATTCAAGTTTTTGTTTTGTAAAGATTTGAAAAATGCCTACATGATAAACAGCTGGAGTAGCGCTCTGCAATTGGCTCTGTATAGTTATTAGCATACACCTATTAGGTTATGGTATTGCAATTCACTGTATAGGCTACTCACCTATTGTAGAAAATGTAGGCTAGTAGTAATGTCTGCATATTTCTCATATCATACTATAGAACCATAGACTACCCACTCAATATTTGCTGAAATACATTAATGTGTATGTTTCTCCAATAACTGCATACTACCAGCTTTATTTAGTTTAAATTATTTGTTGATATTGCACGCAGGGCATAGGCCTATAGCCTACAGTATGGCATATCGTTTGAATAAACACAGCCGTTTTTGAATAATATTTTGTCTTAAATTCATGTAGCAAATAAAATCGATTAAAATCATTAACGTCCATCATACTGAAAATAGTTTAGATCAGATTTTTAGGCCATATTGCCCAGCCCTAATATATCGGCTTCGGGAATGAGCTCTTATAAATAACCTATGTCGTATATTCACATAAGGATGTCACATAATATTCATTAAGACCTCAAGGAACCAGATATCCAGTTTATATGCAGTTTATTTTGGTGACATAACCAACATTTGATTAAGTCATCTTAAACCAAGAAATGTTGGAACATGCCAAAGAGACAAATAATGCTGTCTTTAAGTGACGGTTGATACTCACATGGCTCCGATTGGCTCGGAAGGGCCACATGATGTTTTTTCACGCCATCAAAAAGTAACTCCGCTCCTCCTCTAGTCAAAGCAAGAAAATGTGGGAACATTTGGTAAACCATTCAAAACAGTTTTGAGATAAAGGTAATAAAAAGGACACTTAGTCTAGTATTTTGATTATTACTTGAATACACAGTCTGTTGTTGTACATTGTACTTTCATCTAATGAAATAAATAATATTTTAATTATAAAATTGTGTAAAAAGTGTTTGTGAACTCTTTGGAATTTCTCAAATAAGTCAACTTCTAACAACACAAACAATCTTTCTTTGAACATTGTTGAAAAAATCACAGTCCAGGCTGGGAAAAGTATGTGAACGACAGCAGTCATTAGCGATCTTCCACAAGAGACTTAAGACCCACCTCAGCATCACGGCCTCTCTACCTCATAACACCCCCACTAACTGAAGATCTCTATGACAACACTTTATCTTCTGCATCTATCCCTTATTAATATGTTAAAACTATTTGTTTTCTTTCCTACGTCCTATACTTTGTATGTAGGCTGTTGGGTAATACTTTTATTAAAATATATAATTATTTGATATTAGGTAATGTATGTTGTAAAATGTATAGCTAAATTAGCCGTTATGTTGCTGTTATTTTAACAGAATGCTGCATGACTAATTTAGCTATTGACAAATATATTCATACCAAGTCGCTTCTATCCAAAGCAACTGCTAAATACTGTACACGTGTGCCTGCCTATATAGTAACTGGTAGGAGCTCATTTAGCTGCATTAACCACCACCAAAGGCTACAAAAGCATTTCTACAAATAGATTATGCAAGTTAGAACTGGGGGATATTTTGTAGTTAATACTGTCCATAGGAGCAGGGTTCATGCACATCATGCATTGCAGAAGGATGTGGAGAAAATAAATCATACGGAACTGCAACGGACCTTTTTGTCTCTAGGTAGAAACTACTCTCTACAACTGTAAAAGTATCTGTATAAAAACCGATGCAATGCTCCAATCAGTATGGTTTTGTTATGAGACAATAGGCTAAATATACTGTTGGCTTTATTCACAAGGCAAGTGCAACAAACCTCTATACAGCAGTGTTGAGCAATGGTGCAGATAAAACTTTTTTATTGCTCTCTTTCTCCCTCTCTCCCTGAGTATCTCTCTATTGGCAAGCATGCTAATAACATCTAGCTAGCTCCTAAACAAATAACTATTTTATGTTGAAATGTGGCTTAATAAACTTTACTGAAATTATCACGATATTAATGGCATGTATCGACAATGTATAATTACCGACATATCGCTACAACGCCCATATTTAATAAATATTAAGGTCTCAAAACGCCCTACCCAAATTCCAAGCGAAGTGCTATGGGCGCCGCCATATTGTTTATAGATGGCGGAAGGGGCAGAATGCAATAACGTAAGTGACGTTGTGATTTGTGCAATTGTAGTTCCACTGAGAATATTCGGGTGGCGATTGTACTAGCAAACAAAACTCCTCAGAAATATTCTACAGATCATTAATGTTTGATTTATAAAAACGGACAAATTGTGTGCGGGTTCGTGTGCACGGATCTATGGCATGGATGCATGTGCGTGTGTGAGCGTTAACTTAAGTCCATACATGGCGTGAAATTAATGTGCATCACATCTGCGTGTGTGTCTGTCCCCTCTTTGCGTGCTCAATCATATTGGTGACAGTTCCAGTCTGTCTGGGAGAGAGGCGGTGGAGGAGGAGGGTAGTTATGGGGTGTAGGGCGGTCTGCCTGTCCGAGGTTTGAATTGCAAATCCTTTGCCTTCTGTTAGCGTCCGAGTCTTGGCGGGCCCTTCCTTGCCGCCATTCATGTGCTAATGAGGAGTCACTCCGGGGCCAGATAGATAGATAGACCAGTAATAGGAGGGAGGAGGATGAGCGGGCTGGGAAAGCCGGGTTAGGAAAGGGGGGCTGTACCAGGATTGTAGAGAATTTCTGGGATGGGGCAGGACAGCGTCGATGTTAGGAAAAATAATGCAGGATACATTTGGGGTCAATATGTGTTTTGGGGGAGCAAGTCCTTTCAATAGGCCTATGGATGATAAAACTTCATTAATATTGATAATTAAAATGAGAAATAAAACATAATGCAATGAATAGCCTATAGGCCTATAGTCTAAAGTAAAGATGCAAACCAAATATAACCGATATAGCCGAAGCAGCCCTTTCAGCCTTTCTATCAAGTCACAGAAATCACAGAATACAGCAAGGCCTCATTTCACATAATACCTTCAATATACAGTACTTAACTTAAGTACTGTATATAAGTACTGTTACTGTTAGTAACATGTAGGCCTAACAAAGACAACCAAACATGTAGCGTACAACTACAACCTAAACATATGGCAGAGCATACGGTATACGGACGTAAAACACGCTACAATGTGTATTTTTGTAGCATGTACAAATACACTATCATATATACAGTACGTAGCCTACATACATGATACAGACAGACAGACAGACAGACAGACAGACAGACAGACAAATAGCAGCAGAAGGCATTGTGGGACTTAATAGTCATGGCCAATAGAATTGAGATGTAGAGAAATGATGGCGTGTCACTGTGTGTCACCTCCAATTTGCTAGGCTGTCTTCACTTTCACCCCCAGCTGCGAGGAGACCCCATATTATGGTCTCACGGGGCTTCTTCAGCCCGTCATTGGTCAGAGACATTCAATGTCCAATACATGAGTTGGACATATACTTCATTGGTATGGTGTACAGTACCATGTCTATTTCTCACGAGTAAATGTGTATAGGTTACTTCATATTTACTGTATGTTTTTGTGGAAGATTGAAAATGAACCTCCATGTAAAACAAATCAGAGTAATAAATAGACATATAGACCATTCAGACAGATACATTTTTTATTTATTTATTGACTGCAGGGTTCATTCTCATTTGTGCAGCGCTTTCTATAATGTCTAGAAAGTGCATCGTAAAGTAAGTGGTAGTAATTCTCATATTGATAACTAAGACAAATAACTAAGACGAATTATAAGCAAGCAGACATTTCGGCCAGGCACCAAGTCGTGCACAGTGCGAACGCACTTGTCGATGGCTGGCCGTAAAGTGGCCACAGAGCAGTCACACACACCATCACATGACACAATGGATTTGCTATATGAAAGGAACAGTGAGCAGATTAGGAGCATCTGATGCCAGTTGGTCTTCTAGCTGGTTGGCTGGATTAAGAGTTTCAATGCATAACATAAAGGGGTGAAATTAACATGTGACATGATAGCAAGCAGAGAGAATCCATTTACAGATTATACTCAGAGCATGTAACGCCTATAGTATATATGCATAGAGAGACCATTTTCTATTGTATCAGAAGGGGCTATTCCAGGCTATTATACTCCATTCCATTCATCATGTTCAATGTTTCTGGGTATGTGCTTATATTATATATGTTGTTGCATTCACATTTTTCTTGTTTTGGTTTTGTATTTCACTAGTATGTCAGTTTTTTTTTTATTATGTTTTATTTTTATTTTTTATTTTATCATCCAGGGGTCATGTGACTCAGATGAGGTGTGTATCAGTAACCAGGCCATACCATTTTATCTGCAGTGAGGGGGGTTATTTTTGTGTGCAACCCCTGTTTGTACCATTTGTCCTCTACAGTCGGTGCATATACAGTAGGTGTGTGTGTGTGTGTGTGTGTGTGTGTGGACGGGGAAGAGGGTATGAGATCTATGAATGATAAGCGACATCTCCACCACTGACTGACCACATACGAAACATGGAGACAAACACACACACACACACACACACACACACACACACACACACACACACACACACACACACACTGACAAACAACACTGAGGCCAAGTGTGTGAAAGGAACCAGACCCTGCCGGGCACACAGCTGCCCTCACAGTGAAACACACACACGCGCGCACACACACACACCTTTCTGTTCTCCTCCTCCACTGACATCACCATGGGTCGGTCTGAGTCTGTGGCTATCCAAGATGTCCCCCCACACACACACACAAATACTGCGCATGTCTAAAATCAGGAAATAGGTACACACACTCATGGATCTTTGTTGATCATGTACAGTAGGGTAGGCTACTTCTAAACACAATCACACCATTAGCTTGCAAATGGTTTGGTTTGGTAAGGATGTCCACATATGTGGCTAATCCACTCTCAATGTTATTGTAGTAAAGGACAGTCAGCATCCCTTATTATTATGATTGTTCATCTTTTAGGGATATTTCGTAGGACCCTGGCTCCTCTGTTCAGTGAATAACAATTTAAATGTTATTGTAGTAAAGGACAGTCAGCATCCGTTCCTATTATGAATGCTCATCTTTTAGGGGTATTTCGTAGGACCCTGGCTCCTCTGTTCAGTGAATAACAATTTAAATGTTATTGTAGTAAAGGACAGTCAGCATCC
>JAODTR010012254.1:5188-28050 GCA_025399935.1 Amblyopsis rosae | reverse complement strand
CCTGGGAACGCATCGGGATCCCCCAGTCAGAACTTTCCAATGTGGCTCGGGAAAGGGAGGTTTGGGGTCCCCTGCTGGAGCTGCTGCCACCGCGACCCGACTCTGGATAAGCGGATGAAGATGGATGGATTTTAATATTCTTTTATTTGTATTTTATGTATGCGCATTTGCCCTGTGACTAATAGTTTCTTAGTAAAAGAAAAAATCCACGTTTGGAGTTCCATTCGCTGCACTTGGTGGCTGCTATTGGTGGATGTTATTGGTGGATACTACGAGTCTTCATAGGTGATAGCAGTTACCGTAACATTTTAAGTACAGCATGCTCTGTGGTCTGACAGAACGGGCATTGATTGTACCTGCTATTGTAGCCTCGAGAAAGTCCTGACTGCCCACTTGAATTTTCAAAAGGTTATGAAATGTGTTTTCTATATATACACACACATATACAGTAAATACACATAAACATATATACACACGTAGGGCTGAGCGATATGGCCTAAAAATCTAATCTTGATTATTTTCAGTGCGATGGATGATTCAGATTTTAATAGATTTTATGTATTTATTCAACAAAATATGTTTATTTTATTAAAACTATATGAATCAGTGAAATGATTAGTGCGATGCTAATGGGATTTACGGGATATGTTTTAAAACATGTAAGCTACAGTATCTAACTACTCTAAATAAATAAGCCAGAGGACTGGTCTTTTAAAACCAAAAAAAGCATGGGGACAGACCAGTGTATAGCAGGGGGACAGACCAGTATATAGCGGGGGTACAGACCAGTGGATCGCAGGGGGACACTGACCTGTGGGGGCCGATGTGGTGGCGGGGCCACTGCTCCTGCGGCCCCTCTCCGTGGTGAGACTGATGGTGTAGAGCATGCCAGGCAGCAGGTTGCTCAGGGTGTGGAACTCAGCACTGCTAGGGAGCTGGGCCTCGGCCTTGTGGCCGTCAGCCGACATGTACTCCAGCCGGTACGTGTCGAACTTTGCTAGCGGACGCTTCCACTTGAGCATCATGGTCGTCTCCGTCACCTCCACCACCGACAGGTCCTTGGGCGCATCCAGGGCTAATGTGAGGTAGCCATGGATACAACACAGTATGACAAGCATTTATATCTTCGGTGTGTGTGGAGTTGAAGAGTTTGTTTATCAGTGTGTATTTTACATGCGGTGTACCTTATCATTTAAAGTTAATAAAGTAAATTTAGGTGAAGCAACCTATATTGAGTACAATTGTGTGTTTGTGTTAATTCATGTGATCTTCATCCATTATTAAACACCCAGTTGGCTTTAAAGAAAGATTAACCCTCCTTTCGTTAATGTATTTTTGGTATTTTGGCATTTTGAGTTATCCCTTCTGTAACTATAGGAGTGTTGCCTATGTGAAATGAAAGCATTCACTGCAATGAAAAGGTTATACAATAAACCAATCTCTCTATAATACACTTCCACACTGCTGAGCTGCCCTTGGTGATGCCTTAATGCTGAACTGCTTTCAAAACCCTCCACTCTAGGCTAAATCAATATGAATTTGGTTCTGGCTTGTCATTGACCTTTCAAAGTGTAGCTAAATGTTTTACAGATCAAGAGAGTAAAGATATGATTAAAAGTACATAAAAAATCATTATATCTTCCGCTCGCTGTGTGACCTTCTGTGAAGACCATCATGTGAAAGCAGCTTTACCTCCATTTCCCTGTAATTGGAATGATAGCAACTCACCGGTTACTGCATTTGTGGTGGCCGTTTGACTCTCGCGTTCATCCTTCACGGCTGTCACACCCATACCGTACTCTGTTCCGGGTCTCAAGCCTACAGAACAC
This sequence comes from Amblyopsis rosae, assembly GCA_025399935.1. NCBI lineage: Eukaryota > Metazoa > Chordata > Actinopteri > Percopsiformes > Amblyopsidae > Amblyopsis > Amblyopsis rosae. The sequence goes on along the minus strand of JAODTR010012254.1, from coordinate 26,221 downwards.
AACCAGGACAAAACAAAGGAAATTAAGAAGGTTGTGTCTTCTTTCTACATATCCAGATGTGTCTTCATGGATAATAGCTCGGTTTAACCGAAGAAAAGAAACCAAAGAAAGCATAAAAATGCTCAGTGACTTAACTGCATAACAGATTAAGGCCATAATGTGTTTTATAGTGTGACTATGTTCACAGTGGGTGCTGCTGGGGTTGCATTTGCATTGATAGATTTATAGGTCCCTTGTGGTGGACCTGAAACAATACCTGCTAAAATACGACAGGCTTCAATGGTTTGGTTCCCATAATTAAGCCCTCTGTCAGCGAGATTGCCACTAATTCTTTGATTAACTCCTACAGGGGTCACCACGCAGGCTCTTGCAGCATGAAATTACACCTAATGCACAGGGAACTCATTATCAATAAAATCAACAGCGTGAATGCAATTACAGATAATAACTGTGTGAAAAAACTGCTGAGGTGTGTGTGCGTGTGTGCGTGTGTGTGTGTGAAGTGGGTGTAGATTAAAAGGACACATTGCTTTATTTCCAGGGGCCATGCCTCCCAAAGACATATAATAAGGTCAGACAAAGACACTATTACGCCATTTTTGAAAGCTTTTTATTTTTATTTTTTTTCTCAGGGTGTCTAATCCTACCATGTGGTGGCACACGGTTTAGAAACAAACAGAAAAACACATCCGCCTCAAAGCATGCTTTCAAAATGGGGGTACTGCACTGAGATGAAATGACGCCTGCGTCTCTAGCTGGAAACAAGATCTCTACGGAAACAAGAGGTCTTGTTCTACACTATAAAGGCCACATTCAGACCCCTTACTCCCCCCTGGGTGGTTTTCTCAGTGTGGCCATTTCTCATAAGTGGAAAGTAACAAATTACAATTACTTGTGTTACTGTAATTTAGTTATTTAAATGTATAATTTTACTTTTACTTAAGTATGTTTGTTTAAAACATTGTGCTTACATACATTTTAAATCACACGCTCGTTTATTACTGAGTAAAAAGTTAAATAAATTAATAATTTGCTCCTGGAAACTACTGTAGTGAATGATGGGCTGTCACGGTTCGAGTGGGGGTGGCAGAAACCAGATTCAGGCTGGAGTTATAATAACAATGAATTTAATCTGAAAAACAAAGCACTCACCAAATACAGGAAATAATAACCGACAAAGACAGGGAGAAACAGGAGGTTACATATACTCTGCCTAATTAGGGGAATGGGCACCAGGTGTGTGTAATGACGAGACAAGCAAAAGAGTGAAGGGAAACCCCAGGAAGTATGGCAGGGCCGTTAAGCCGTGACATGGGCAGAATGAGCAGCACCAGTTTGTGTTCACTGGCAGTAAAATCAGTCAAGTCAGACACCAGTGGTGTATGTTTGTACTCTTTCCATTCTGCCATTTCTTCAGTTAGGTATAAACACGGTCCGTATAAGAGGAGCTGTCACAAACAAAGACAAACTGTAATATTGTTGGAACTATTAGTGTTTCATAAATGTTTTGGTGCTGATGAGCGCATGTGAAAGAAAATATCAAATTAAAATATACAATGTGATAAAGACAAACACTGATCTTGAGAATGTGTGTGAGTGTGTGTGTGAGTGCTTCTGTGTTTCAGTTTTTTGTTAAAATCTGACCTGATCTGAGTCCACATACAGTATGTGCAAGGGTCATTGCGTGTATCTCTGCACGTGTGTTTCTGTCTGTCATCATCATACATTCAGACATCATGTATGATGCAGTAGAGGCTTTAATATTAATCAGAAATCAGAAGCATGTACAATTGTACTGTACGATACTTCCATGTGAAATTTATTATAATTTGTTATAATGTGTGAGCCCTATACTTTGGGTTGTATGTGTGTATTATGGGGGCCAGTACCAGTGATTTTGGCTCGGGTGGTGTCCTTGTGTCCCGGTTGGAACAGCAGTTCTCCATGCTCCCCTCCAGACAGTGGGCCGTACTTGATACGATAGTTGTCCACCAAGGAGAAACTGTTCCTCCACTCCAGAGTGATGCTCTCGTCCGTCAGCTCCACTGTCTGCAGGTCCCGAGGGGCATCCAGGTCTATGGAAGCCACGGTCACACACACATCAGCAGGGACCCGCCGCTCGTAAAACGCAGAGCTGTTCATAAAAGATGTGTGGTCTAGACCCCCACTTGAGACAGACCACACTAAAAGTGCCACACAGCTCATTACCTTGGCTAGTAGTCAGGAATCCTTAATGAATACATGTGATGAATGACTTGTTGCTATTGTTTAAAAGGGAATGTTGAATTATTTTTACATTGACATTTAGTGTCTTAGATCTTTTTTTTAAATTAATGTATTTGTGTGCACTTTGTTCAACAACCAAATTCCAAATTTAGAATAGTATAAATAATTGCTTTTATAAAGCATTCACTATGGTTTATATGGATGGTAATGCTTAGTTTTGACGTTTGGGTAAAGCCACATTTTCCCCAGACATAACACAACGTAAGAGAACTGTTTTTAAATCGATTCATTGGAGTGAATCTTCAAAAAAATTTAGAAAAGGTTTTCAGTGGTTGGAAACGCCTACTGTCTGTAGTGTGTAGGGAAGTCCATACACAAATAAACTATGTGCAAATGTAAACCCATTGCAGTGTAGAGAAGGACATAAACAATAACTAGGTGCAGATTAGGGGTGCGCAATATATTGACTCAGTATCATTATCGCAATCACGTTGCGAATATCACATCGAAAATGTTGCAGGAAGTGCAATATTCAGTTTGTGGAGAGATGCAACCATTTGGCTTAGTTGTGTTTGATTAAGACAGAACAGTAAGATGTGTGGCTTATGAAGCTAATGACATAATAGGGATGAAGAGGAAACATCAGTGGTCAAAAAGAATGCCTCCTCGGTAGAATTACTGTTGTTGTTCCAGTAAAATATGACTTTCAGTTTAAAATGTGTTGTTTTGACATGTTATGAATATATTTTGCTGCATTTTCCCTTTATGTTTATGCTTCTGTTAAAAAATATCAAGAAAAAAAATTGAAATTGCAATTTTCATGATCAATATCACATTTGATCAATATCGTGCACCCCTAGTACATATGTAAACCCATTGTGTGGACTATCGCCTACTCTCACCTGTGAGGAAGGTCTCGTAGATGGGCACACTGGTTATCTCTCCTCTCTTCGCCATGAGCGACACCTCATACTCTGTGTCTGGGTGCAGGCCAGACAGGTGGTGCTGTGTGTCCGTGGAGGACAGCTTCACCACATTGCGCTTGATGGGATCTGAGCTGGGCCCGAAGGACACGCTGACCCAATCCACGTGTGCTATGGGCTGGAACCAGGTTACCAGCGCCGTGGTATCTGTCACGTCACGCACATCCACCTGGCTGGGGGCATCAATCACTGGTGGGGGGCAGGAGATGGAGTGGTTAGAGGCTTCTACGACCCCTTGTACACCAAATGACTATGGCATTATTCAATTATGAAATCCAATCCAAAAGATGAAAAGCACAGTAGCTGGGTTTACATGGACACTTTTACTAACTTTTGCAGTAAACGGGCAGAATCTTATTTCACATTTCATCTGAATCACCTAATTTTATAGGCTTTGCAGTTTATCAAATGCATTAGGACAACACTTCAAGTCAAATTTAACAGCTGTTTTAAATCCTATTTAGTTTCATTACCAATACATGCAGGTATACTGATGCCATAGGTATATGACAGTTAGTGGTAGAACACAAATAGAAAAGGGTAAATGAAGATAAATATGTGAGGTGGAATGTGGCGGGGCTTTTGCTTGCACACACTGTAAATTAATGACTGCATATCAATGTGCCACAAGAGCAGTGAAAACCCCCTGTGCAAGCACATTCACGCTGTTATTCCAACTATTAACAAAACAAATCCCCTTCGCATGAAGGTGAAATTGATTTGTCACATGCAAGCAACTTTGGGGAAAGTCAACCTTCTGCGTGGAGCTGGTTGTGTTTAGAGCTTAGTGACGATTTGTCTTCCAAGAAGGCTGCGAGCTTGTCTCGCTTTGTTAGAATGATACCGTCCTCTATGGGAGGATGGTTTCTTCCCCTCCAAGCCTGACTGGCTGACTGACTGGTGCCTCCCACACATGGAGATATAAGGTGGAGAGAGAGAGACTCAATGTTGACAATTAGACTCTCAGCATGAAGTCCTACAGCATAAAATACAAGGTGATGGTGAGGACGCTCTTTAAGGTACCTTCTGAAGCCGCGCGGACACCCAAGAAAACATGAACGAGGAAGTTTTAGGACTATTACTGACAGCTAAAGAGCGAACCACAACCGTGACACCACAATCTAGCCGCCTAGTGCTTGTGTAACGGTGGCCAGCAGGTCGCTGTGCAGTAAGTTAATCCTCACTCTCCGAAATCTCATAGGACGCTCTGGTGATGCAGGCTAGAGCCCAAGGGGTTTTTAGCCTGCCTTTGCTCTCTGCGTGGGAGATCGGGGTTCGATTCCCCGAGGGGTACAGAGATCTCCGTCACACTAGCGTTATCAAATGTATGCCTTTTGTTAATTCAAAAGTAAATGAAGGAGAAAATGAAGGATTCGTAGGAAACAGAACAGGCGCATATTCATACATTTGTTGTGATCTACAGGTATCATGTTGAAATGCAAACAGTAAACAGTTTACTTGTTTGGGCTGCTGGAAAAAATAAATGTTCCCACTGTTTTTTGTTTTTTTATATTGATATTGCCCTGCAAAAAGCCTGATAGTCTTTACCAAGATTCTGGAAACGCTAGCGATATCTATGACCTCTCGCTAGAAAAAGTTGATAGAGCGTTGGGTTTCCGTTAATATGAGCGGCACCAAAGAGTCAACCAACGTTGGAAACTATGTTTGTATAAATACTTAGATTTTGTGAAGTTATACTATGGACCACGAAAAGACATTGTTAACAGCGAGGCATGTTAAGATAGCTATCGAAAAGAAGATGCAGAGAACAGCTGTCCTGCCAGTGGTAGTCACCGAAAACATGTCACCAGCTGGAAATTAGCATAAAGTTAAAAACTCTGATCTGTTGCTGTTCCTGGGCGACTTTCTCGCCAAGCGTAGCACTGACAGCTGTCACCGAGAAACGCTGGCGTCCCTTAGAAAAATATTGGAACGGGTCTCTTTGCGAGCTGAACAAGTTGGCGGTGTGAATGCAGGGTATATGTTGACCCTCTAAGGGGTTTCTTTGTGCAATGTTAGCATCACAATTAATTCCCTTACCCCCAAATATAAGGAAGGAGGGATTTATAAGAAGACAACTAATGACTACACCATATAGTCCTGTTTACTCAGGCAAGCTGAACTTTCGCACTACGCTGGCACCGTAAATAAGCCAATCGACATATAATTGGCCGGGGAGCCAAATTAAAGTTAGCTGAGAACAATGCTTTTATTCTCGTTTGTTGAGACAGGATTGTCCCGGGGCGAAAAAGAATACTGTCAGGATTCAGTGCAGAATTGTTCAACGAGGCCTTGTTCTTAAATACTCCCTCAACAATTTCAACAGGAGTTGGACCTATATTCTATAACCTTCCCTTAAGCCAGCTAAAAATAGCTTGGATGTTGCTAGTGCCAGGGTTGGCATGTGGAGTGGAATTGTAACCCCATTTCTTCCTCTTTATTTTGATTCCCAACCTTGTTCTGTTACAAGCCATTAGGCTTAATAACGATAGACGGATGGAGATATGATTATCATCACAACTGATTGAAATGCATATCCGGTTTTACAAGCTTTATAAATCACAACTATGCAATGAAAAATAATGTGTTAATCAGAGTTCACATTCCAGGCTGCTTTCAGTCTTTAGAATAATTAATAAACCATATAAGTATAGATTTGCACTCAAAGTACATTTGGAAGGTGATCTTCTGTTTGATTTTAACTTTGAGAGCTCTAAAATCCGATTTACTCCTCACAAAATATACATAATAATAATAATAATAATAATAATAATAATAATAATAATAATAATTGAATTATTATATATTTAAAATCATACCTATAATAAACAGTGAATGCAATGATTAAGGTTGTAATTAACATGCCGCTTTGAATTTGTAAAGACAAGTTTTTATGCTACTTTAAATGACACACAAATGAAAATGTAAATCAAAGACCTACATATTAACAATTGTATTGGTTCTAAATAGAAGAGATTTCTAAATGTAAGGCTTTGCCACAATTTCTATGGAAGGACAGTCCTTGTGAACATGAGATAACAAGATTTGTTTCAGTCAAATGAACCCACATATGATCAACTGAATGATTTTACAGACCCCTTTAGTACAGTAAAGTATTTTCTACTATTTAAGCCAATAATGTGGGATTCAACATATAGGTGAATTTAGAATTTCAGATGTAAAACAAAAAATGACTTAAAGAAATTAAAGAAATATTTAATATGTCATCATCAATCTTAGACAAGCTGTGAGCACTTACTGGTGACAACGTTCTTGGAAGTTGGCGGTCCACGGTTCTTGTTCTTCACCACTTCCAACTTGACCTCATACTCCTGGCCTGGCCCCAGACCCGACTGCTCAAAGGTGGTCTCAGGGTGGTGCAGGGAATTGAGAATCTGACCAGTCTCCTCTTTCTGCCATCACCAGAACATAGCAGTCATCAGGTCAGAAAACTACAAAGATCAAACATGGCATGTATCTGCTGGATCTGGGAACACTCTAGCCAAATCAGAAATAATGGATCTCTTTACTTGCTCTTTACTAAGTTTCCAGCTAAACATTTTTTTTACAGAAGTATCCATTTCCATCAAAAACTAAATGTTTGTTTGAGCTGTCGAAAGAAGTACATTTGAATATTCATACACTCTTTAAATGCTGAGTCTTTGTGTTTAAACACTACAATTTTCCACAGGATACTCATCCTGGTCCTCATATAAACACATAAGGCAATTTAGTCACAGATCTGCAAGGGGATGTATATGGTTTCAACCAGAGGAAATTGAGATATTAATACTCTGTGGTAAGCCCTGAAGTCAATTTGTCTCCTATATTCATGTACAGAAGAGCTGTATAATGCATTGTGGAATATAGCTGGACTCACAGTGTTCCTGAAGATGAGGTTCCAGCCATCGAATGGGATGTGGAGAGGGTCCCACTCTACCTCCACTGACGTCTCCCTCACAGACTTGAACTTGAGTCCCTCAGGCTCAGGAAGGTCTAATAATAGGGAGTTTTAAAAATGGTTTTCTGTTACACTACAAGTAAAACTAGGGCAAAGCTGTCTAAAGACACAAACTGTAGCGACACTGATTTATTTGTTTTTATATTTGTATTTATATTTCATGACACCTTGTTTTTATTAACCCAGTACCATAAACGCAAACATTTCTATGCAGGATTATATGCGCCAATATTCAGAAAACACAGCACACTTCTTCCATAGGCCCTAAAAGCAATAGTTATAACACTAGCAAGTTAATGCTAGTTGAAGCTTTGAATGTTTAAGTTTGAATGGCAAATTGTTCAAAATGCATTGTTGGTTACAAATATGTTTCAGAAAGTGCAAGAACATCACATAATTCCGGCAGCTGACTTTATATAGCCTAAAGCCCTTTGCACTCTCATAAACACCCATGTAGGCTACTATAACACTAAAACTCAATGCTGACTTAATCAATGCCATATTCTACAACTTTCAACTCAAACTTCAACATTTGAAGCTTGAACGAGCATAGACTGACTATACTGTAGCTAGCGTGAGCTATTGCTATACCATGGACAAGTCTCTGAAGGAAGCATGCTGTGTTTTCTGAAATACTTTTTCACAATGAGCAATTGGACCATATGAATGAGTTCCAACACTATAGGACTTCAGTTGACTAGTACATGCTTTTTTTTATGTTTTTTCCACTGTACAAGACAGAATATTTTACTTGGATAAAGATCTGAAGTATTGTGTAACAGTCATGGCTGACATATTGCATTGATTCTACAGTATTTTCAACATTATATTTAAAAAAGGTGAATTATTTTTGGACACTCAGTATGTCATGAATAAAGACCTATCTGTTTTTGTTTTTGTAGAAATATAGAATTACACGTGCCTCGTTCATTAGCACAACTGTAACTTGGACAATATAACTGAGTATGGTGGGATTATTTACGTGTGGCCACTCTGGCGCTGACAGGAACACTTCTCTTGTTATTGAGGATAGCATAGACTCTTATCAGGTACTCAATCCCAGGCTCTAGCTCACGAATGGTGGAGGTCTTCTGGTCTCCAGGAACTCGAATGTCCAGCTCCAGACCGCCAGGCGTGGTGGGGATGTATGTGATCAGGTACTCCGTCACAAGCATCTCATTCACCCAAGAAAGGTCCACAGTCTCTGGAGTGACTTCTACCACTGTCAGGTCCTTTGGTGGTGAGACTGTATAGATGTGTCAGTACAAATAGGATTGGTAGGAACTCTGGAACACTATGTTCTACCTGTAATAAACCTTTTACATTATTTGTGTTTAGGTTATATACTGTACACATTTAGAAACTTACTCATTTAGATAATTAAGTAGACCTATATGTTCCACATGAATGTCAGTTTAAAGAGCTACTGTATAACATTGTGTGAAGTGAATACATTTGTAATTAACTTTCTGTAAAAATTTTATTGTTTTGGTTGGTAATGCGTATTTGAAAACTAGATCAGAAATTATGATGTTGTGTTATTAACATTGTAATTTCACTGACACAAGCTAATATTTTTAAATATGAAAAAGCACTTTGTTTTGGGGCCTGGGGAGGAGACGTATATAAATGTTTTTAAAGTGTTATATAAATTATAAATGCAAATGACTAAAACGGGAATGAAATTTACTTTAAAATATATAATGTAGTTATTTTTTTCTTCTTGAATGCCGTCTTCTTCATCGCTTCTTCCTACTTTAAATCACCAGAAATTTAAAATTAAATGTCTTCATTCTTCATGTCACCTCTAGGGCCTAGTACTTACCAGATATATTGAGGAATAGGATTTTTATTAACAATACTTTCCCATATATATGTCCACATCAATGGCAGGCATTTTTCCTATCAGTAGTTTCCAGACCATTTAAAAATGCTTTTCCAGATGATTTGTCAGAAAATAATTTCAACAAAATGATGGGTTTACTGAGTGGCCCAAAACCGTGGAAAAACACAAGCCATATGTACAGTGTAGCCCACTAGCATTTACCCTCCACATGAAAAGGAAACATATTTAATTCAAATAAATTGATGAAAGAACAGGCAGGACAGGAGGCCAGACTTCAACTGCAACTAACCGCACAATATCTTATTCTGTTCCAAGTGTTCAGGAGACAGTAACAGCAAAGCCTTCCTTACCGTCTGAGCAGTCCTCCCCAACGAAACCCTGGTCACAAGCACACACCCCGTCCTCACAGCGGCCGTGGTTTTGGCAGTCTCCTGGGCAGGTAAGTAGGGAACAGTCTTGTCCACTGAAGCCTTCGAAGCAGTTGCAGTTGCCGTCAACACAGTAGCCTCTGTCCAGGCAGTCGTTGGGACAGGTCAGCTCGCTGCAGTCGTCGCCCGTGAAGCCCTTGTCACACACACATTGTCCCTTCACGCAGAGCCCATGGCTCAAGCAGTCGTTGGGACAGGTCAGCTCGCCGCAGTCGTCGCCCATGAAGCCATTGTCACACACACACTGTCCTTTCATGCAGAGCCCGTGGTTCAGGCAGTCGTTGGGACAGGTCAGCTCGCTGCAGTCCGCTCCCGTGAAGCCGATGAAGCAGACACACATCTCGTCCACGCACTCTCCGCGGCCCATGCAGTCCTTGGGACACGTCTTGACCCTGCAGTCCTCGCCGGTGAAACCCTTGTCACACACGCACTGCCCGTCGACGCATCTGCCGCGGCTCGCGCAGTTGTTCAGGCAGGAGAGCTCGCCGCAGTCGTCGCCCTGGTAACCGGCCTCGCACACGCACCCCCCGTTGACACACTGGCCGCGGTCGTTACAGTTGTCCAGGCAGGACAGCACGGAGCAGTCCTCACCCTGAAAGCCCGGGTCACAGATGCACCGGCCATTAAAGCAGTGGCCTCTCTCGTGGCAGTCTCCGGGGCAGGTGAGTTTGGAGCAGTCCTCCCCGCTGTATCCCGCGTGGCACGCACACTGGCCGGTCACACACGTGCCGCGGCTGTTGCAGTTGCCGGGGCACGTGAGCTCTCCGCAGTCGTCCCCGGCGAAGCCCTGGTCGCAGTAGCACGTGCCGTTGAGGCAGCGGCCGCGGTCGAAGCAGTCATTTGGGCAGATGAGCTCGGAGCAGTTGAAGCCCGTCCATGGCTCGTCGCAGACGCACTCGTCGTCCAGGCAGTGGCCCCGGCCCAGGCAGTTGTTCAGGCAGCTGGTCTGGGAGCAGTCCTCGCCCAGGAAGCCCTCCTCGCACAGGCAGGCGCCCTCGATGCAGTGGCCATAGTCGCCGCACTCCATCAGGCACAGCTCCACGCCACAGTCATCCCCGTCAAAGCCCTGGAAGCAGACGCAGCGGCCATCTACGCAGCGGCCCTGGTCCTGGCAGTCGTCGGGGCACTCTGGCTCTGTGCAGTTGGGGCCCTTCCAGCCTCGCTCACACACACAGCTGCAGGTGTCTGTGCTCCAGTTCCCACGGCCGTTACAGTAGGGCTTAGTGGTCACATCGCCTGCACAAGGCCAGAAGAGAAAGGATTTCTTATTACAGCCATACTGCTTACATGTGCTACATTAAAGCTTCAATCATGGCCAATCATGGGTAGTGTATGGACTAGACTAGACACTGTCTGGTCTAGACACTGTATGGACTAGACTGTCTGGACTAGACACTGTATGGACTAGACCAGACACTGTCTGGACTAGACACTGTATGGACTAGACACTATATGGACTAGACCAGACACTGTCTGGACTAGACCAGACACTGCATGTACTAGACACTGTATGGACTAGACCAGACACTGTATGAACTAGACACTATATGGACTAGACACTGTATGGACTAGACCAGGCACTGTATGGACTAGACGCTATATGGACTAGACACTGTATGGACTAGAACAGACGCTGTCTGGACTAGAGACTGTCTAGACTAGCATTATAGTCTGTAAACCCTGTTCTCTTAAGTGTTCTCCTAGCCACTCTGGATGGGGGACCAGTCAGTGACCAGCGGGTGTGGCTAAGTGTGTTTGTTTGTTTGTTTGTTTGTTTGTTTGTTTGTAAATGGTGGTTGAGCTAGGTGAAGTGATACAACTGTGATACTACAGCTGTCCCATAGTTTCACTATTCACCAGAGGTCTACATCCGGTAGGAGGCGTTGACTGCAGTCCCCAATGGAAGTGAGTTTTGTGTGTGCTTACAGCAGGCTGGGTGTCACCACGTGTGGTAGCTTTAAGACGTAAGACTACACATGTCTGCAGTAGGACACAAACAGCCCAGGGTACTAGATGGAAGGCTCACCAGAGACAGGGGCTCCACAGCATCCTGCCCCACTGCTGCACTGCTCTCTCAGGCTGGACAGCTCAGACTCCAGCATCTCCAGCCTGCTCAAGATGTCCTTCATGTCCGGCAGGTGGTTGTCACAGCCACAGGCCTGCTTGGGGATGTTGATGCGGTGGGTGAAGACGATCTGGTTGTCTCCGTCCACCGTGTGCTCCATGTGCTGGCTGTCCTGCACGTCCGAGGGCGGGGCGTTGCGGGGCTTGGACTCAGCGGTCCCGGGGGAGTCCAGCTCCACGGAGCATAGCGAGGTAGCCGGCACATTGATGTTGTACACGTGGTTGAAGACCACGGGCTGGTCGGGGTGGGGGAGGGTCAGGTTCTCCTGGCTCTTGGGCGCCAGCATTTCTCGCCGGTGGCGGATGATGTTCTTGACCAGGCCGGCGGTGGAGAGCTGTAGGAGCAGGGCCACGGCGGCAGAGACAAGCAAGACAGCTACCCTACCCATCATGGCACCCGGAGTGTTGGGGCCTCTGGTGGAGACTCTGCTATGTGGAGAACAGCCTCTAGATATCTAAGAGAGGGAGACGTCGCCCTTGAGTCCTGGAAAAGCAAAGACAAACATAGGGTGAGTGTAAACTGACATTGAATGATTCTCTAGAACATTTAAATTTTAACTAACCGAGCCGCGGAGAACACGGAGCGATATTGTTTTGATTTGAGCTCAAAGTTAGCAAGAATGACTGACCCTGCCTTTAAGGAACTCAGGGTGCTAACACAATCAAATAGTGTACCTTTAGGCAGGACAGGCTCAGACTGTTGGTATTTTAAATAAATACATCTTATTACAATCAAAAACAAGAGATGGTCTTTCCAACTGTAGGCTGCTCACTCAAATGATATAGTCAAATTCAGTACAGAGGTCCATTCAATATTGGACAACTGAGACAAACGCTTAGGCTGACTTAGGCTGTTTAGATGAACTGCCACCCTTCATCCAACGTCCATGTGTATTTGCCCAGAAATATCTCCTCTCCCTTGAATGTGTTCGCCACCATCTGTGGCTAACTTAAAGCAATCGGTAAACTAAATATGTCCTTCTTACACTCCAATATTGCATACACACACAAAAACACAAACATCCACTAGGGACCATTACTGCAGCAACATGTCATAGTATCTTCTAAAAGCAATTAACCTTCCACTGATTCCCCTAACAAAAGACCATTCTGCCCCCTGCTCATTGCACAGGGGACAGACATGGACACTAATGATTTTGGGCCATTCTTTTCACCATTCCTCCCTGGACCCAAAGTGGCAATTACAGCAGGGGAGTCTGTGACCTTGAGGATCGGAAGTACATCTCAGAGCGGTTCTCATGGCTACCTACCATGAGCAGCAGGCAAATACACCTGCCTGCTGTGAAACCAGCCCGCTTTCACTGCAACCCTGACCACAGGCCAGGGTGACAGATGAATGTTGATGTGAGGTTAGACCAGGGTTCCCCAATCCTGGTCCTAGAGGGCCGCTGCCCTGTATTTTTTAGATGTCTCCCTGCTCCAACACACCTGATTATAATGAATGGGTCATTATAATGAGCTTTTCATGTGAATCAGGTGTTTTTGAGCAGGGAGACATCTAAAACATACAGGGCAGCAGCCCTTCAGGACCAGGATTGGGCACCACTGGGTTAGACCATCTGTAGAATGTTCCAGTAAGCACAGAGGCCCTCAACTTTTCCCTCTGTTCACAAACTGCCTGGGGGAAAGTTGAGGGCCTCTGTGCTTACCAGCCTGCTAGGCAACCGCCACAACCGGTGTTTTTCATTTAGTAACATGATTCGCTCCACACCTGAGGTTACAGGGATGTTTTACAAGCTTCCTGAGGCACGATGTTTCCTTCAAGTCTGCTAGAAGAAAGAATGCTGAGGTTGTATACTTTATGATTTTACTTGCACACCTTTCCATTTATTAGGCGTATTTCGATAAAGACAATATTCACAATGTGCTATATCAATGTAACCAAACTAGAATTACAGTATGTCTTATGTGCATGCTGTTTACAAAACTTTATGTTGAGTACGAACTATATAATATTCAGAATAATAGTTTAGGTGTTCTTGTAGCACATGAATCCATGAATCCATTTTTTTTAACGGTATCCGGATGGGTTCACCTAATTGTACAGCTTCCATACTAAACATGCTGACACACATCCTACCACAGCGTGTGCCTCAACAGCACCTGTTAGTAGTTATCATCGATTTGTCTATGGTTGACCATGTCTAACATTAGGCACTCTATTGTGCTAGCCACGCTGTAGTTAATTCCCATGATGATATACGTGACTGACTGAAAGGTCAGTGGAACTAGGTCAGAGTCATGTAGAGGCAGTGCAACATCATTCTGGGTGCTGCCTACTTTGGCAAGGGGACACTTCATCTTGTGTATGTGGGCCCTTAACGTGTGATTAAGCCAACTAACAGATGTGCTCTGCTTGAATGGGTTCCGGCTCCTGATTAGACAGTATGTGGGCCTCCGTGATTAACGTGCTGTAAAAGTGCTAATGTGTACTCTCTGAGCTAGCCCCACCAAGGCACCACCACTAGCAGATCACATTCTCAGTCGCACACATGCCCACAATCACACCGCTGTGCTCAAGTCTCACAAACCAAGGATTAAATCAACAAAATAGCCAGAAAATTGCTTTGAATTGCTGCTATGGATTTAGTTCTGGACGGATGGCTGGCTTTCTTACTTTGAATGCTGGCTGCTCTCCACATGGACCTCTGAGCGCGGCAACCCTGAGAGACCTAAACAGGCTTTGTGTGGCAATCTGTGGTGCTGGCAAAATGCAGCATTATTCAGAAATAGATGGCGACTAGACTCTCTCACAGAAGTGATTTGGCTTCACTCCACACAACTACCTTCTACAGTCACTTCAGCAAATTATATCACTACAATCTATGATGAATTTCGGCCCAACTGAGAGCTGATTCTCGCTGTTGGACGTTTCTCAAGATCTCCCCGTATCCACAGTGCTATGGTAATCTGGCTGGCTGCTGGATGGCCTGGCCTGGACACAGTAGCTGCTGCTGCTTTGTGATGCTCGCACGTTTTGCTCTAAATTTAGCTTTTCAATCGGCAACAAAGCTTGTTAGCTGCCATGTTGTTCAATGGGTGGTGAGTTGTACCAGGGAAACCTGCTGGCACCCAGATTTAGTGCAACTGATCTAAAGAAGGCGCAGTGTCCATTGCCAGCAGTTTACAGATATTGTATGGTGATAATTCACTTCATGCTTATGGATGAGAATGAAATTGAATGCAACCAAAACTTATTTGGATCCTAACCAATAATATAACAAAAGAAACTTTTAACTACATTCTTATTATTTATTAAATATTTTACTTAATTTCTACAGAAAATCTAATACACATACTTACTACGGAGCTGTGAGATCCACAGTGAGATAGCTATTGTTTCAAATAAAATCTCTGTTTAATTGTACTTCATGTGCCATTCTCATATTCCCATTAGAGTAACTTAAAAATAATGGGCACTCATCAATATCTTTTGAAGTTATTCTAGACTAGAATAAGTTTGGAATAACACTCTTTGCAGTTTTGTTTTTTTGCCTTATTTTAGACTGCTACTATCATGATCCTCGAGTAAATCAGGGAATGCATTCATTTAGAAAAAAGCAGGAGTAAGAGAATCTCGATAAGAGTAAAACCAGGACAGTCTACTCAGCATAAATCCCCAGTTAAACCACAGGATGTTAACATGCTGTTTCAGAGATTTCATCGATCACGTCATTGATGGCCTTTTTTTTAAAGACTTTTGGAGCTTGTTTGTTTGCCTACTGTCTCTTAGACAAAAGTTTGGTTTCATTTGTTTCTTGAGAAGCACTTTATGATTGATGAAGACAACTGCAAACGTCATACATGAAGACAGGATATGTTTGGAGCCCATGTGGTCAAAGAGTCTACCATATGGTAGGTCTAGGACAGGGGTGCCCAACCCTGGTCCTGGAGAGCTACCGCCCTGCATGTTTTAGATGTCTCCCTGCTCCAACACACCTGACTCTAATGAATGGGTCGTTATCAGTCTCTGCAGAAGCCCATTGATTTGAGTCAGGTGTGTTGGAGCAGGCAGACATCTAAAACATGCTGGATATGGGCCCTCCAGGACCGGAGTTGGGCACCCCTGGTCTAGGACACTGTAAATCATGCTGTACCGGAATACTATGGATTTGTGAACTGTGGATAAAAAAGCTTTATCTCATGGGGTAAATAAATGTTTAGAGTTAAACATCCATCTATATAGAAATGTAGACAACAAATGTTGGGGAACACGTTAAAGAGCTGATCATTTAATACTCAAGGCAGCTTGAGCGTCTGTGAGATAATGCAGCAATAAATATAACGGAATAATGAAGAAATGCATCTCATTTAGCGTGTCAAAGATCTAAATATTCAACGTCTACAACTACAACTGAAGTCCCACGACTGCATGTTAAACAGGCTTGAAAGGATGCACTTTCTTCTCATTTGTGTAGAATTGATCAAGCTTGCCTAGTTTTGTAGGTCACCCCTTGCAAAACTTGGTTAGACTTCTTTAGCATAGAATTTCAATCTGGGTCAATGATAAGAATTATATGATGGGTACTATCTAATAATAATTTATTACTGCATGGGTCTAGCATCCCACTATCTGCTTAATGTATAGCAAAATGAATCAGCCTGAAAGAAACCATTGTTTTATGATACAGTTGGGATTGCTTTAATCCTCCTCTACCAAGGTCATAACCAGAGAGAGGTTGCTAAGAACAGCATGGCTGAGTTATAATCATCAAACACAGAAACGTATTTCCAGGAAGAAGCAGCACGCCAAGTCACTCCACAGGATCGATGGTACTTTTATTGGTGGTTCTCAGAATTAGTTTTTCTAAATGATTCACCCCATGCTCTGGAAGGTACTCTCTATCTAGCTTTTTATGTCATTTAGAACCGATATGGCCACTGCATTTTTGGAGATTAAATTAATTTGATAATTTAACACAGTCAGCTTCTTACAATTACTACTCGTGGATAATCCAAAAGTAAAATGAACAGACTGATATCAACCTATATGCCAAATGGCAATATTCCTTTAAAACCTTCCTCCATTGTAAGACCCTCATTTACTTTTAGTGGCTTGTACACATTTCAAAGCTTACTGTATTTAGAGCTTTTCAATTCGCTCTTATTCCAAGAAAGAATACTGTAGCAAGACACATTTCATGTACATATACTGTATGTAGCTTCGGTCAATTGAAATTCACTCATCCTCTCTTGAAGAAACCTATGTCATATAATCTGTACCTCCATGCTAACAGCAAAGGAAACATTTCTTTCCATATCAGACTGAAGAAGATGGCATCACATCAAATAATTAAACGTGCATCAGTTTTTTATTTTCATCACGGCACTGTCTGCTCCCATTTGACATCACTTGGTAAATTGAAAAAATAGGAATACAGGCTTTGATGGATGAAAGACTAGTTTAATCAAATTGTTATAGTGTTATAGTGTTCATTGGCCCCGTCACATTGGATATGATGACACTGATAGCAGCAGCAGAGTGGTAGGGCTTGGTGTGTTCATGACTGATAAGGTGGGTTGAGCTCTGGATCCATGATAGTACAAACACTTATCTGGATTCTCCGAGTGATCATTTCACCAAACTGCAGCTCAATCACTCTGCTGAGCGATTTGGAGCCCACTGTGTCATGTCTGAATGATAGCGGCCCAAAGTCAATTTTTTGACTCAAAACCAATTTCCTACTTTGACACAGCGATAGATAGAGAAAAGATGGGTACAAGTATGAGGCAGGGTGAATTGTGGCATGGACAGTCAAATTTCAATTAACTTTGACTGCATTGTATTCCCCCTCATATCGGGCCATCAGGGCCATCAATATTCTTTACGTTTTTTTCCCCCATGACACACACCCCCATCCTAGGCTGCTGTTCTTGCTTGGGTACAGATGGAGAGGCTGCTTGCTAGGCAGCTTTATGGCATACAGTGTTCAGACACTGTCTGCGGTCATAATTGTGGTCGTAACGGTAGTCGTAACAGTGTTCCTCCTTGTTTCTAACTATTGTAGGGTTGACACTTTCAAACAGCAATCACTGTAATTGATGCATTTTTGTAATGGGTGCCGTGCTGTATCGTTTCACAGCGTAGCAAAAGTCTATTTTGGATGTCTTAACTTACCATGTAACTGACACCTGGGCACTTAGGTAATGAGCTGCAAAGGGGAGAACAGCCTTATTTCTTTGTGTTTATATAGTGAAGGAAATGGTACTGTATGTTTGGATTAGAGTTATTCAGCTGTATGAAGGAGGAATTTCTATGACCTTGGTTGTGAACATGTACAAACTCTTGCATTATTTTCATTGCTTTGGTGAGAAAAGAAAATTAATATGTGACAAAGGGGAATTTACATTAATCAAGTTCTTCCCTAGACTCTTTATTAAGACAGTGAAAAGGACAGTTTGGCAGGGTATATGCAGATTTCAGCACATTTATAGATCTCCATTCCTTTCTAACAGAAAGGAGCTGGAGTGTGTTGGCCATCTGTTTGTCCTTGCCTGTGATGAAAACCTAAAGTGTGTTGCATGTCCAAACTGGGAGTGCCATCCATTCAGACACTTGTATGAGTCTAATGACCCAGGACCCCCGGGGGAGAGCACGTTTATTGGCCGTCCCTCATTTGAATTCTCTGCCCTACCTCAAAAGGGCTGTTCTAACTTTCTCCAGGAGAATGATGGCTGGTCCATTCCTATGCGCCAGGTCACAGCTAATGTCGCTGCAGTGTCTACCACATGTGTGCAGCGCTGCCTGTGGCCAACCAGGAGGGCGGGACACAAAAGGATTGCGGAAGCTCTCCCCTCTCACATTAGCTTTAGACCAACATTAACCCATCTGATATGACAACTATGGATTCCTCTGGGTGTGTGTGTGTGTGTCTGTGGAAGGGGTCTGTAGTGAATGTCAATGTGTGTTTTAGTGACTATAGGGCTAAAGCACTTGCTTGCATCCTAAAAAATAGCTACAGCCTAATAATTTGAGAGAATAAAGCACAGCAATTGACACTGGATATCCAGTAGGAGGGATTGAGTGATTTGAGGACACTTCAAGAGCAGACGTGTATTAATGGCTTTTGATGAAATGTTAAAATGAGTTATGTTCCACAATGAAATTTGTCCATCAGTCCAATGATTACAGATACTGTATATATTTATACTGTACAAATACAGTATAAATTAATTAAATGTTATCTTTTCACAAGTTTTGTTGTACAGCTATTTATACTGTAATATCAAGCACCCCACCTCCAATATACAATTTTATAGGCCTGACATGCACTGTTATAGACTTATTATAACTTCACATCTTTGTCCATGGGTGGGTCAGTCCACTGTCAGATGTACAATATAGGTGAAATAATCACCACAAACAATTGGCATACATTTAAACATTACACACTACCAGAAATGTCAGATCACAGAGAGCGTGACATGCATCTCAATAGGTTTGAGCTGAAAATGTCATTATGTATTGTCCAGTAATAACCACGCTGCCTCAGCCAGATTTGTCATCGTGAATACCCATTGCTTCCTCTCCATCACCAGAGGAGCTAAGTGGGGTTAAACCCAGTCCCGCTCTCAGGGGGCATTGTCGCCAGCGTGATGGGAGCCAACAGCTGTCCAAACAAAGGCACAAGGTCTTAAACTCCTCAGCACGAGGACGTCAAAGGCTGCTGCAACCGTTGCATGACACAACACACGTACCAGCAGATGGCCATCCAAACTAAAAGCAGAACTGGACTGTCATGGAGGAAAACAAAAAGGACTAATTGATGTCCACATATACAATTTGACGACCCTGAGATGTGAAGTCAGTGTTCAGACACCTTTGTATCTTAGACTTATATAGGATTAGCAACATGTGTAAAACACCATGCAAATCACAAATCATGATTATCAATGCAGGAAGGCAGTGCCACATACAGTACAACATATGAAATGGCCTCTCAGAAAGCAGGCAACACATTTAATAATTTGTTATGGACAGAAGCTGATGCGGTCCCCATACCCCAGTTGAATGAAACTCACATAGATCTGATTCAATGGGGCTATAGCCATGCTTAACATTCAACCACCATCCAAAAGATGATACCCTGGTATCCTCCCGGTCTCCTCCAGCGCACCCCTCGGCCACACACACACACATTTTTTTACCTTTCACTGTTGCTCTGTCACCGTCAAAAAACTTGTTTTCTTTCCATTTCCGCACATATTTCTAAATTATCTAAATGATTAACATCACACATCTCTGACATTCTCTTGTATTTTTGATATATCATGGAAACCGCTACATGCAAATGTTTGGGAGTCACTAATTATAATATATTGTAAAAAAAAAGAAAAAAGATTTAATCATATTTAATTTCATTACATAGGGAAATACGGTCTGTTTTGGGACACAACCAACTGAACCAAGCAAGGATGTGATTGTAAAAGTGTATGAATGTGACTCTGGACCAACAGATTTCAGCCAGTCAGCTGGCTAGCTCTAGCTAGCTAACTAGCAGCGTAGCGAACAGTGCATCTAATGTGTAGCAGCTGTCTGTCTCCCGGGCTATTGAAGCCTGCTGTCTGCTGGCACACGCAGTGTGCCGCAAGCAGGGGCTACCGTACGCTGGCAAACACACACACGCACGCACATGCACACATGCATGCATGCGCGCGCACACATGCACACACGTGTGGGCACGCGCACACACACGCACGCACGTCATATCTCCCTGTTCCAACAACATGCAGTACCTGTCCACTTCAATTACACGACGAATTCAGCAGATGAATTAGCATTGATTATTCAGATCAGTCTCTGCTCTTCTAATAACAGCAAACACTAGCAAAGAACACTTAAATAAATGAGAAATTGTAGATAAAGGTGTCTAGGTGTGTGCCATAAACACCCATGTGAACCCAGCCTCTGAAGTCTGCACTTGTAAAGCATAATAGCAGCATAATAGCAGTTGTTCAAAGACATGTACAGTAATTTATCTAATCATGAAAAAGAGTACCTTCATTTACATCTGCCAATTAAATTGAACAATACAGCTTTGTTTTACATAAAATATTAAATCATTATTTGAGAAAGTTTTCTGCAGCTTAGGTTAATGTACAACCCCCGCAATAAAGAGAAGCTCTCAACAGCAGAATGTGTGGCTCTTGTCAGATATGGTCGTCAGGCAGGTAAGCAGCATGACTTACCTCAGGCACAATTCACCAGCTCTTGATGAAACCTACTTCAGCGTTGGAAGGGAGAAAAAATCTTCTGAGTCGGAGCTGAGCCAACGTTTTTCACGACTTGTCTGTGTCTCTCACAGGGCTGACAGCTCTGTCATCCCCCCAACTCTGTTCTCAGACTGTTCTCCGATCTACCTACAGAGCCTATTGCTGATGTTGTGCAGCCAGTGAGGAGACAGGGCAAGAGAGAGAGAGGGGGGGGGGGGGGGGGGGGACACA
>JAODTR010012243.1:0-20733 GCA_025399935.1 Amblyopsis rosae | reverse complement strand
CCGCCTGGGTGCGGGCGTGTATGTGTGTGTGCGTGCGCGTGTGTGTGTGTAGGCCTAAATGTGTGTTTGTGTGTAAGGTCAAGTCAGAATGTCAGTGAAAAAACAAATTGTGAGTGATGAGTGGAAATAGGCTTCATAAGAACATCCTCCTCCCAGTGAGACAGATGGAAGCTCCCCTAACTGTCTCACTGGGATGTGGATTGCATTTAGGCTGCTAGTTTCAATGAATGAAGTACATACAACATCAGCAGTTCATCATCATACGGTATTGCTGCTTTTGTGACCAAGAATAGACTAAATAAACTTATTGTGGAATTCCACAATATGTTTCTTCCTGGCATTCACTTTAAGTCATCTTCAAATAGTTAATCAGTCAAGTGGTTTATTTGCTAAACAAATAAAAGCAAAACTGAAAGAATTTGAATTTTCTTGTAATGGACATTTTAAGTAAATAGTGTGACAAATCCTGAAGGAACTAACTTACTAACTAACTAACTAACTAACTAACTAACTAACTAACTGGTTTGTAATATGAACTATATTAAACTGTAATAATTGTAATAACTGTAATGTATTATAATCTATAAGTCTCATTCAGACAGAATTGACCAAAACATTTGTAAAAAAAGAAACACTACTAGTTTACTGACACTTTAAGAAGCTGTCTCAATTATTATTGAGAGAGAATGTCTGTCTCAATAATAGTTGCTCAAATTCCTTCCACAATGTGTACCTACAGCATAGTGTGCAACTGCGTTCTTGGTGTTTTGTTTCTGAGAAGAATAATACGTCTGTATTGACCGCATTACAAGCATATATGTACAATACATGTTTTAAACCCATAAGAGGAACACTAAGATGCATTATGTAGCGTTATATGTATTTTCTTATTTTAGACAGATTAGATAAAACACAACATGCTATGTTCTATTAAATGAGGTGAATATATTGTTGATTGGAATATAAAATAACAATAATAATGAATTGAATCCAGCTGTCCAATCAAATATACTATATATATAAACAGTATATTATACTGTATACTGCAAAATGCTGTATATTTGAGTTATTTGACATGCATACAGTATATGCATGTCAAATAACTCAAATATACAGTGTATTGCTTCTACAGAGGCCAGTCTCTAATATGTCTGTTCTTGCATTCCAGTTTTTGAAAGTATTTAAAATATAGGCGGATTGCTGTTTGACATGTCAGTTCATGCATGGAAATGGTGACCAGACCAGTAGAATCAAAACAAACCTAAAAAGCACAGTGTATTTCTAATTAACATTGCAATTAAATTAATGATGTCAGTGGTTGGTAATATTGCTTTGATTGTCAAAAATTGAGGCCACTTTTGTGTGGCGCATTGTCTATAACTGCGTATGAGTATACAGTATGCAGCAATAGATCAAGATTACATTACCACACGGTATTTTGCAATGAATCGGAGCTGAAACTTTTGTTGCCGCAACAAAAATGATGCATGCTTGTATTAGTCTGCTGTAGGAGCCCCTATCACAAGTGCTTCTTTTATGTTGACCAATCCAACAAGTGCAGCCTTTGACTGTAGCAGCATCTCTCACTGGCTTGTAGAACCTGTTTTAAACCACACCACCCAGCCTGTTGGGACTGCCAATGTTGCAATCCAGAAAAACATCTAATGAAAACTGAATGTATAAATGTTATTCGCGGACCCGTGGACGAGCATACATTTACATAGACAAGCACAGTTACAGAAACACACACACACGCACACGAAGACACATACACGTGCGCACACACAATACAGGATTGTAACAAGTATGCATGTTTACATGGCATGCATAACTATGACATACATGACACAAAGAGACAGCGTAAACACAGATTCGTCAGGAATTGAGGCGGAGAAGTCTTTCGAATTTTCCCCTGGTCTGTAAACAGCAGGACAAGGAATGGTGTGGATGTGTGTGATTCAAACATCCTTGGCAGCGACTGTGTAGCTGGCTTTGATTTAGGCTAATCAGGGACAGCTCTCTGTATTCCATGGTCCGATTGTGTGAGACGGTGACCCAGTATAAAAGGACATTATGCGTGTTTCACTTGGATACTTATGGCAGCAGCTGGACACAATAGTGTAGTGTGTGCATTTCTGACAGGGTATAGTGTCTCATGTCGGGAATGCAAGCTGTAAACTTACCGAAAAAGGACAAACACCACATTTGGCCACAATTGACGCATCTCTATTTTTTATTTTACCAGGCAGGTCAAATCTTATTTACAATGATGGCCTGGTCAGAGGTTTAAAATGACCTACAGTAGCGAAGGGGTTTTAGGGATCAAATAAAAATGAAAGTATAAACAACAAACTACTAACAAGACCCACATAACACACAGGCACATATTGTATGTTGAGTATTCATACTGTACTGAATGTTGCCATACTTGTGTGAGCGCACTAATGCACTCAAGGTGCCTGTGATATAGTGTTAAAAAGTAAAAACAGGTACAAATGCATTTTGATAAACCATTGTTTTGGCAACACACACTTTGAAGACGGAAGCAAGATGAGAGGTGATTGCTTGTACTATTCAGGTGCCACATTGTTCAAATTGCAGTAAATAAAACCATCTATTGCATTTCAGTTCTTTTCAGATATGATCACAAATCGCTGTGTTAGGAAAAAGATTGAGTTGAATCTTGATATATTGTTAACCATCCAAAAATAAAATACTCTGCAAATATTTTCAGTAAGAGAAGCAATACCATTTTATGTAATTCTTTGCTGTTAATACTGTAAAATGTTAAGATGTTGAATATCATTTTAGTTGCTTCATTCATCAAAATCTAGTAAAGCAAAGTAGTGTGACCTTACCGGATACGCATTAATTTATCTTGTCTCCAGAGAACTTATGCTGCTTATAGATCAACCCGGCACAACTGGTGCTGGCTTAAGTAATTCTCCACTTTGTGGGTCCAGGTGGATCATATCCCTTAACACAAGTGTTCTGTGAAGAGGCAATTACTTTAAGAATAGGGCCAAGCACAAAACTCAATCATCTATACAAGCACATTTCACATGGTCTTTTTTACTTTGCTGCGTAGTGTAGCGATGGATAGAAGTTCACAACATCCTGTAGAGAAACTGTGTTAAAATGTGCAGTGTCACAACTGCTGGTTGGCATCCAAACCTGTTAGGCAGATGTCTCAGTACAGTTAAACTACTATTATAGGTCACCAATAATACCAGTGGCATTATTAGTAATACCCCTGGTAATCCTAGATTTGTCTACAACATGGCAGAATGGAGAGTATTTGAGCAGTAGTTTCAACTCGCATTCAATTCACACTTTTTTTATTTGGAAGCTTTATTGTCTTTGTGGTCATAAAGTATGAGGAAGTATTAATATATCCCACCTATGGGGTTGTGTTGGCTGGACATGATACCGTAATGGTTGCCTTGCTGCAAAGAGTACGCTATATGTATTTACCTGTATTTGTGTGCTGAAATGTGTGTTGAGTGTTCACGCGCGCGTGTGCGTGTGTGTGTGTTCAAATATAATTTAGTTGAACAAATTCTACTTTAACAAATGCCTCACTTTCTTTACTTTGAAGGTCAGCTTTCAGTAACCAGGACTTTGGGTAACTGTGTTGAGTTGTGGAGATAAATTGCAAGATCAACTAATTGTCACTTTTATTTTTTTTGCATTTCTAAAATGTATCACCTTGAATCTTTACACATATTTCAAAATGGCCTGGAGTTGCGCAATATTACAGTGTTGGCCTATGCTTCTGTTGTCCCGTCATGCCTGGACATGCTCACCAGGAAGTTCTTACCATGGGTTATCCCATGACATACAGGCAGTCAAGCATTAACAGTTGCCCATGGGTCAAATGCGGTGACTGAATTAGTGCAACAATGAGCACAATGTACATTAATTACATTACAGTACATACATTAATTATAGAGAAAACACATTAATTTGTCATAATTTTCACAGTAATTGTTTACTGTGTTCTGCCTTGTTGGACAAAAGTGTGCCATTTATTTCTGTATGAAATGTGGGTTACACATACATTTGACTGGACAACACTGGTTTGGAATACACAGTGCTTTATGTTATGGATACAGAGAGAGGGCTTATGCCCTGCATTTGCATGTACCAATACCCTGGGCAATATCTGAGTATCAGCCGTTAACTATACACCACCACACAAGCTGTATTTTGTTTTTTGTACTCTCACGTGTTAGTGAGAACATCTGCTCGTGTGTGCCCAAAGTGTGTGAGCCTTCCTCCAAGGATATGTGTTTACAAAAGATATCTTGATCAAGGTGTGCCATGCCCATGTCTTCACAAGACCCATGTACAATAGACCAGTGTGCCAGCATGAATCCTTTGCTCTATGTCTCCCCCTGTAGGCCTAGCACTGCTAGTGCCAGCTCTGATGGACCTGACACCCTCTGCAATGTGTACAGCCATTAGAACACTCAATGGAAGCTTGAGACATAAGCGGAAATACATGGTAAGGCATGATACAGCCTTCTTACCAGTAATTTACAGTTTTTCTGTATGCTGTAGTAATGGTGCTAACTTGTTAAAACGTCCCCACCTCTTTCTGACTCTTTTCTGTAATAATGTAGAAAGACAACTTTCCCATTAACTACACAGTCAGGGTACACGCTGAGGAAATCTTCAAGCTATCCAACATCAGTAGGCTGGTAAGACTGCATGTATGTACTACTGTCTGTCTGTCTGTCTGTCCCCATTAAAGATGGCCGTGAGGTGATGGAGGGTTAACAGTCTTAGTCCACCAGGAGAGGAACTACTTTCAAATGTTGTCACCGTCGAAATAATGGCCTAAGAAATGTTTTTTTGACAAAATAAAAACAAAAGGTTTATTGAATAAATCATCTCCTCATGATGCTGGCCACCTCTAGTAAAGTTTCCTACAACCTCAGTTGAACAGATCCTTTGATTCTGCATTGACATACTTTTCTCAACTGAAAAAGAAGCCCAGAGCTGCTGAAACAAGCGCCTGTGGCAGCGTTTGAATTCAGAGCCCATGGCGCTTTTAAAAACACGATCCATTCCATAGGGTTATAATGTAAAACACGGTCTGCTCCATAGGGTTATAATGTAAAAAAGCTTCCAAAAAGAAGTCTGAACACGGCCTTGGCCACCATTTTATTTTAGGAAGATGACGATGGGTTCCTCTTCAGGCAATGTAGGGGAACAAGATGCAGCAATGGTCACATGGGGATAAGAATCTCTTTAGAGAAAATGTTTTGCTTGGTCATGACCACAGCTTGGTATGCAATTGTTACGTTGCCCAACAAAATGTACACACAAGTCTATATGGGGCCACATAATTGGCCACCCGTCCTAGAAGTTCCCACTAAAACCGCCCTAAAAATATAGGCATAAAAATATAGGTACACAGGCAAAAAGAACTAGTGCAGAGAATGGTAGTTGCTCACATGATACAGAGGATCATATCAAAGACTTTAGAATTATGGAAAGATGGAGCGTTGTAATGCATTTCAGTGGAAGCATGAGTGGAACGCTTCTGGTCTCTTAAGTGAGCGTGTCACCAATGGCATGTTGCTGTGGAGGCTGACTTGGGCAGTGCCCACACACCTGAATCTACCATGCATGACCTGAGACAAAGTCAATTTACCCCCAAAACAGTTTGCTGCATAAATACAGTTGTTGAACTGACCTGCATGCCACCAATTCACATTACTGTCAGAAGTTGGTTAGCAACTGTTCTGGGGCAGTTTGAGTGGCAACAAGTGAAATAATGACTCAATGTGGGGCAGGACAGATAAACCCTGAAGCTAGTTACCTAACCCCACCCAGTCAGAGAACTGAAAAGAGAATACAGATCTGTCAGCTGTGACTCAAGCCTGGGAAATAAATTATACGGGCTGCACCTTCATAAGGATGTTGTTTAATAAAAAAGTAAATAAAAAAAAGGGTATTTATATTTTTATGTATCATGTAATGCAGTATACCTCTCTTGTCTTTGTCTTTGTCATTATAATAAATATGTATTTGTCTCCTCTTCTAATGTCTCTCCTCTTCACATATGCCCGTCAGAGGATGAAGGAGGAGGGCTTGGAGGATGTTGTACTTCAGAGGCTGTGGTTTCTGGTCAACCAAGGCATTCTAAAAAAGGTACCAAAATGCAACATGCACATTACATTTCAATTCTAAGGCGGTGGCCACATGACATGAGATAATGCATATAAAATCTTCTTAAAATGTGTTCATTCAATTACAGATTTTGCGGGTTCTGCCAGAGAGACATCCGTCCTACAAGTACACTGTCAAACTAGAGAACCTCTTTAAATTATCTGAGCAGGACTTTGGAATGGTACATTTAAGCATGCATGTACACAGACTACTGATTTAGACTAGTTTTAGGGAATCCAAAACATGTATTTTCCTCAAACAATAAGAAAAACTGGGCCTTATCTTGCCCTACACATTATCTTACAGGCATACTCATTGACTCATTGATTGTGTTGTGGTTCAAGACTTACAGAAATGCCATGCTTATGTTTAAATGACACTGGATATTACAGTATTGCTGGGCATTCAATGAGGTACAAATATTTGCTTGCTCTAGGAGTTTAAGGAAGAGCTTCCAGAGAGAATACAGGGCATATGGGACAGATTGACAGAAGAGCCGGACAAAATACCTGAGTCGAGCTGGCGACCCGCCTATCCAAAATCACTCCTGTCCAACCTTGGACGCACCATGCGTTGCCTCTTCCGAAGCTGTTTCACCAGCACAGACCCACAGCAAGACTGTGAGTAAGAAGCAAGACATATTCATTGAAATACAAATAGTTCCAACATCTCTAATAGGTAGAACCTCATGTTTGGACTCTTGATGAGGAAACCATTACCATTATACATTAGAAGATTAGAAGATAAATGCTAGGAATAATGCCATATGTACCAGACTCCCACACTCCTGTCTAACGTCACATAGATCTACACTCACACATACGATGTTATTATGTAGACCTTCGCTTTTGCCTTTTGTTGTTATTCTGCCATGGCCCTGTAATATGTCGTTTTGTCTTCACCATAAGCATTCACAGAAATTCAACTAATTCACTATTATCAATCAAGGCTGGGAATATGCTGACAGATAAGATTGAAATATTTACGTGTTACATATTTATTGCATGACAGACTGTAACTAACACTTCATTATCACTGCTCTGCTCTTTTTCAGACTGTGTTTCTTCTTATTGGAGGCAAGGCAGGGGTCAGACTGTGCAGGCTGAGCATTAAGAAGGGGGTGGATTTGACCTTACTGATGTATAATGGGGATTAGTTTTATAATTTCCCCTGATCTGCAGTTAAGGGTTTAAAGGGACATTCCACCCTACAGCAAAATGCATACGCCCTTGCTAGTGAGGATGCATAGTGGGAATATACAGAAATCAGTTTGCTTCTCGGGCAGCAAAGCATTCTCTTGACGTGCCAACAGGTCAGTGTTCGGTTTGATTTTGATTGACAATGAGCCACAGGTTTGGGTGTCCTGATGGTATCTCAGGTTGTAGCCTTGGTATACCGGCTTTCATTTTCATGAAGAGTTGTTTATATTAAGTATTGGTCAGAAATGTGTATGTATCGTGTGACGTCCCTGGGAATAACATACTGTGTGACACTTCAGTGCTAGGGTGGATGCTCACTTTGAATCTAAGGTGGTGCAGTGAAACCAGAGGCTAACTTCACCCTGGCTTGAGGACATTTTCACATACAGAAAGCCTTGGCGTGCTACTGAGGATCTGCATGGTTGAGCTCTTAGTCTTCATCACTAAGGACATTTGACCTTCACCGAAGCTGAGCTGAATCCAGAATCCGATTTCATGAAGTTTTTATACGAACATCAATACACCAGAAAGAACTGTTTACAATTTGGACTAGTTGCCTAAATGCATGTTGACTTCCTTTTATATTATTCATCTACAACCTACATTTATGTTGACCGTATCAGAGTTACTATAACAACTGTAATGTTTATTGTATAACAGAATCTGAATCAAAACTATGATTGTTCATTAAGAAATCAAAATGATATCAACAAAACCACGACATCTGTATATTCACATTCTTCAAATACACAACACATAGGAATGTAGTGGTTTACTGTAAGTTCACCATGGAATGCTACTCTTTTAACATAGTATATTGTGCATATACTATTTCATGAAGCAAATAACTGAAATAATATAATATATTTCACTTTAAGAAAATCAATATTATTTAAGTTTTTATAATTTGCGTTAATTTGATATGGTCCTGTTGTGTCATATTTATATGTATTATGTTACCTGCATAGTATACGGTAAAATCAATAGCAACAGTAGGCAACATTAGAGTCAGCCATATAATTCCAAATACCTTAAATTGCTTGTCAAAATGCACTTTAAACTTGTTCCCATTCAAATACACAGTTCTAAAATAATTCATCAAAATGTTATTTATACATTTACATCCTTATCTGTAGTTGATATTCTCTGTTGCTTATTGTTGCTGCTGTTTGTTTTTTACACCTTATTTGTTTGTCTGAAATTACCACAGTTTTAATACGATTTCGTACCATAAATACAGAAGGAGGTCAAACTAAATTTTAAAACAACAGGAGAACTCTCATTTAGAGCAGGTTGTACAAGGTTGTACTGTATGTGTGGATTTTCTTTTTACCTTTCAATTATTGGTTAAAGAAAGCATGTGTACCAAGCATGGGCACCATGGGTACGGTTAATTTACCAGACCCCATCTGAGACCTCGTAGCAGTACCTGTAATCTCTGTGATGTCATCATAATGGCTGATCAGTACATGCAGTGGAAGGGATCCTTCGGTATATTCTGTTTTGTGTAAATAATGCATGAGAGAGTGAAAGGTTTAAGCATGCATCTTGTTTGTGCCTCATTACAACATCTCCAATGCTTAGCAAAAAACATATAAAGAACATACAGTATAATACATACACTTATACCATGTACAGTATATTCAACATTATAACAGTATTTTATTTTAAAAAATATGTATACATACATACATACATACATACATAATTAGAGAGCGGTCACATCCCTGGAATTCTCCAGAGGTTGCTGATTCACTGCCCTGTGAGTAACTGACTTATGTAACGGAGCAGTTATCTCAGGTCTGCCCGGAAGAGTTATTTTCTGCCTGTTTATGAGTAGAAGGATTTTAAAAAGTCTATATGTCTGTGAAATCCTCTAATGAATGGCTATTGACTGATATTACTGTGTTACTTTGATACCTTAGCTGTATATTTGCAATTGTGTTTAGGATTAAAAATGTGTGTCTATTTTTTATAGTTTTTACTGATTGCAGTCAGTGTCCAGAAATGTCCTCCTATGTATTTTTTTAAATATCGTATCAGTTCAGTGTAACACTTATTCCATCTTAATTCACTTTGATCAATTGACCAGGATCTAAATGTTGGTATCTAGCGTGCCATAGCTTCTTCACAATCCGAAAAGACATAACATCTGCTTAGAATTAAAATATTTTTTGGGAAAAGGCCCTCATGGAATTGTCTAAATAGTGTACCCATGGATAAAAGTAAAATTTCTGAACTGTGACTTGTATTAAAATAATGTGGTTTATTTGCATGAATTCAATAGTGGTTATTGGCATTTGAAGCAGTTAAAAGAATATTGATCTCACAATTGTCAACTGTTTTTCACAAAATGTACAGCATGCCAGCTCTAAATAGCCTCATATTATGTCATAGACTACATTTGTTTTGAGAAAAGATTTAGTTTACATAGTTTACTGTATATGTGACACCAATTATTTGCATATCTAACCCATTTTTTTTATGGACACTTGTTAAGACCTCTTTATAAAATATATTTGAGTTGCTGTTGCTATTCCTAAATGCAGAAAAATTACATACTCTATAGTTACATAAGATTATTTTATCTGGGTACATCTAGCAGTCAGGAAGTTAATCAGTGACAGTGCTGTTACCTTGTGGGTAGCTATATGCTTTGCTATATTATATCAATAGTATATGCATTGACTTACTAAAGCAACTTTGTTCATTGGGATGGATTGATTTGGGCTATACCCTTTTTCAAGTAGTCACCTTGTCAAACAATCCAAACAGGGAATGTAATAGGCTTGGAGATGATCACACTGAGGCAAGAAACCATAAAGCCACTGTATACGTATTTAAGGGTTATATAAATTAAATGTATTAATAAACCATCTTTTTGTAGTCCCAGGCCAATGGTATTATAGTCCCAGACAAATGGTTTTATTGTCCCAGACTAATGGTCTGCAATCCTAGCCTACTCACTGGTTGAGTCAAGGGTTAAAGTTTAACATTTTATATTGTAATCTCATGGGTGAGTTAGATGTGAGATAAACAGTCAGGAGTAAGTATAGTCTACTGTAAACCTCTATTTTAATCACTTGTTATTTATGTGATCTTTTTAAACATGGCCCATTATTTATGTGATCTTTATAACCAAGGCCCAGTGTGTGTGAGTTTTCAATGATTCCTAGTGAATGTTGATTTGCTGGTTTAGTCAGATAATGGATGCAAACAATGTTACATTATCCCTTTGTGCTCATTTAGGCTAAGCATTGACATGTTGTTAATTAAACAATACAGTGTTTTGTGGAATTAATTGTATTTCAGATTAAGTTAATAAAGTCACTTTGTGAAGCACCTTTTTAAACGACTTCAAGATCTTTACAACCAAAATCTAGGCTTGAGAGATGCCTGCCACTAGACGTCACCCCAAGCATAAGTCTCAATCAGTCTCTCAGTCTCAAGTCTTAATATATCCCCTATAAAGGCTATTGTTTTAATTTATAAAAAAATATTGTTTGCTGCTGTATTGATGTTTAAAATATCGTGTATTTGAACTGTAACCTTTAGGCAAAGTTGAAATTAGAAGACCATTAAACTGCAGTAAGTAAGAATAAATTAATTTTATATGATAAACCATTTGATATATTTAAATATTCAAATAATTATAACAAATTTACTATATTTACATAATAACACGTTTAGTACAACATTAATAATATTACTCTTAAAATATATTATGGGAAGCATTGAATATATTCTCTTGAGATTAAGCAAATCCGCAATGTTTGTTTGTCGAGAGCTTCCGTAGTTAGTTGTTTTCAATGTTTTCACTAGGCCTGTCAGTGCTGTCAACAGTAGGATTCAGTTTGCGTGTTCGTCGCCTCTGTAGTTTGAATAACATTTAGAACGGTCTCAAAACATTTAGAAAATGTCTTCTAAGGGCGGAATTCAGATCCCGAGCCGTCTTCCCTTGCTTTTGACCCACGAAGGCGTTTTGTTACCCGGGTCCACAATGAGGATCAGCGTGGACACTCCGCGCAACATGCAGCTGGTTAAAAGCCGTTTGTTGAAGGGAACCTCGTTGAAAAGCACAATCATAGGGGTGATTCCCAACACGAGAGACCCTGGACATGACACGGACGAACTCCCAACTCTACATAGGTACCGTACTGAATCAGCTCTCTGCCCAGGCCTCATTCTATTAACGATTGTGTTATGATACTTCTAATATAGTTAGTCAATGTTACAGAGCTGCGAATAAGTTATATCAATACCAGCAATGGTTGTGACCATGGCTGTCGTTATTTAGTATTATAATACGCTTTATTCTGTCACAGGCCGTTTTTGCACATCATCCACTGGGGTATACGATTTGTTCTAGAATAATTTTTTTTGCGCCCCTGTAAAATCAATGATTAGCTCAACTTGAATCAGCACATGGACTTCAACCATCACCAGCTATACAATTACTCTGACCTCCAGGGCAAAATGTACTGCAGCCTGTGACTTGATGAATGCCAATTCAAGCTCTCCATTAAAAGGACTACCACAACACAGATCTTGTTTTAATTCCCCACTAGAACATTTAAACTTTTAGTATGTTACTAGACTAGTACAACAACACTACAACTAATAGTCAGTACTTCAGCAATGCTACTGTATCAATGGCCTAAATTGGACCATCTTGGTTTAAAAGCGGGACTTAACCTAAAAGAGCTTCTACCTGCTTTTTAAACGGACTGTAAAGATCAGAGCCACTAGCTGGACAGGAAGTTCAATGAGCACAATCTGGAATCTGCATGTCTTCTGTGTGTGGGTGCTGCTAGAAAGTGTGGGTGCGATGAAAGAACATGGTGATACATAATAGGCTAATAATATGAATATTGGTTTGTGAGGGCCCCTGTTTGAGCAAGGGTCCTTGGACTTGACAGCTCGGTGTGAATACGTCTCTTATCTGTGATGTTACCTATGTCTTCCTGTGTGTTTCTCAGTATTGGGACAGCAGGACTGGCTGTCCAGGTGGTAGGCAGTAACTGGCCAAAGCCCCACTACACCCTCCTCATCACCGGACTGTGCCGATTCCGTGTGTCCAGTCTGCTGAAAGAACACCCTTTCCCCCTTGCAGAGGTGAAGCAGCTTTTACAGTAGCCCTCGCTGTTAATGTCTGTATGGTAATGATCTAGGGATGCACCGATCGATTGGCAGGTGATCGGAATTGGCCAATTTCCTCTCAAAATACGGGATCGTGGGAGTCCGATTTTTCCTTTCAAATGGCCGATACGGAAAAAATTCTCCTTTGTTGTCAGTTGTAAATTAAGTGGCTATCAATTTACCATTAATTTAGCCTTATCTTAATTTGGTTTACTTAGAATAAAATTAATAAAATACAGTATAAAAACGGTATCGGTTAATTTTGCAGACTGAAAATCGTCATTCGGTATCGGACAAAAAAAAAGAAAAAAAACTCAACAGGTCAGTGCATCGCTAAATCTAATTAAGATAACATGTCGGACTTTGAGCAGATATCACCACTCAATCATTGTCCCATAGAGTTCCTACAAGATGTAGCTTTAATAATCTAAACAGAGGGCAAGTATTTTCACAGCAGATATCAAAGTATCTAGAATGCCAGTTTATTCATATGGGAGATGAGCATTCTCATTCATTAATCTCATACAAAGACTGAGCACAATGGTGGGTGTTTTGATCTGTAGTAATATAGTTTATGTTGGCTAAGCCTATATGGTTTTATAATATCTGCATTTTATAAAAAAATACTTATTTGTGTATTCTTGGTTTCACTTTAAACAGTTAATTTTGTCTTTATTTTCCTTGAAGAGAAGTTCCCTTGTTATAACCAAATATAATAATGATACAGGTTTGGGGGGAATCTTAAATCGTATATGCTTTGTAAGTTTCATGTTATAATGAATATAAAGTGCTTATGGTTATGATTATGCATGTCTTATTTGTGTGTGTGTGTGTGCTCTTGTATGTGTGCATGGTGTCATTTCAACATGCAGGTGGAGCAATTGGATAAACTCGAGCAGTATACATCCACCACCACAGAGGGTGCCACAGGAGATGATGGCGAGCTAGGGAAGCTATCCCACAGGTTCTATGAAGCTGCTGTACAGGTGCGTGGTAGATAAATGGAGACTTTACTTAGGCATACTGTAGGAAAGGGTAGGTTAAAAAATTTACTTCTTCTGTCTTCATCCTGGATATGTGTCACTGGTTAAAGTATAACATTTATTTTCAATAATCTCTTCATTGTTAACTGTCAATTGGTTTTCTGTTGTATTGTACGTCCATTGTATCAACTGACAACTGTAGGCCTATTAGCAGAAAGAAAGTAAGTAAGAAAATAAAACTAAAAGTTGGTGGGGGGACACTCAAAAGATACATACTTGTTTTAGAATGTCTATATCATGTGAGAATGTGCACTTTATACCTAAATCTAATACCTAAATCTAAAAACAATTAACAATGTAAGCAGGGCTGTTCTGTTGCCCGGGTGCACAATACTAGCCTGGCTCTACCTGACTATTTCTCTCAGCTCAATGTTAGCTGAGATTATAGTCTGGAAACCTGATCGCTTTCGTATTCGCACAGCCACCCTGGTTGACCAATCAGCGATAAGTGGGACTGGGTACTGTATGTGCGATGCCGTTTCCAAATGGTGTTAGAGCTAGATGAAGTGATACAAACACATATTAACACTGGTTGGTTAAAGCTGCTACAATAGTTACAAAAGATATGCCTATACGCCTATTAGGAAGAACACTCCTCAATGGAGCGTGCACAGACCCTGGTTACACCAGGCTAGTACAATGCTGACAACTTGACCAATTCTGTGTTTGGCAGCTGACTTCCTGCTGTCCTGCAGCACAACATGTTATGGTTACTATGGTATCAGTAGCATATATAAGCTGCATGTGTGTGTGTGTGTGTAGTTGGTAGGCATGCTGGATATGTCAGTTCCGGTGGTTGCTAAGTTGAGACGTCTGTTGGACAGCCTGCCCAGGGAGACGTTGCCTGACGTTGTGGCGGCGATGATTCGAACCTCAAACAAGGAAAAACTCCAGGTAGACATTGGTGTGTGTGTGTGTGTAGTGCATGCATGCATAACACTTATCTGTTAAAGTGTATCTGCACCCTAAAATGCATTGACAACACTCGCTGATCCACTCGCAACCATTGCTCCCTTCATGCATAGCGAAGGCCCTGTTGATGTTTTTAAACTAACTGTAATGTAGCTCTCTTCTATGTATTCAGTTGTCTCTGGTTGAAAGATGAGTAGATCGACATGTGAAAGAGGAGATAAACTGTTTATGCAAACAAGCTGTTGATGTGTGTGTGTGTGTAGGTCCTGGATGCAGTCAGTCTGGAGGAGCGCTTTAAGCAAGCACTACCTCTGCTAACCAGACAGATAGAGGGACTGAAACTGCTTCAGAAAACCAGGAAGCCCCGACTTGATGATGACAAGAGGGTAACGTCATGCGCGCGCACACACATGCACTATTGGAAACATGCACTATTGGTTGGCTTTGTGGAAAGGGTATAAATGAATTGCTTTGAGAAACAATGGATATAGGTTAATAATAATGTATTTATTATTTTTTGGGTGAATGTCAGTGGGATGAACAAATACAGTATTGCGGTAGGGAAGCTACGGAAGTCCTTCTTTAGGGGTGACAGTGGCGCAGTGGGTAGAACAGGGTGCTCTTTTGGCCAGATGGGTTACTGGTTGCTGGTTTGAACCCCGCTAACTCCTCACCAAGTGTGGAGGTGTCCTTGGGCAAGACCCCCAACCCTAACCGCTCCCGGTGGTGAGGCATCACCTTGCATGGCTGACTGAATGCGTGCGAATGGGTGAATGCGAGGCAATCCTGCACAGTGCTTTGACTGGCCGGAAGGTTAGAAAAGCTCTGTATAAATGCAGTCCATTTATCATCCATTTAATTCTCCTTTTTTCCTTCCAGCTGATATCGGTGCGTAAAGGCGGTGTTTTCCCAGGCCGTCAGTTCTCTCTTGATGAGGAAGATGAAGATGATGATGAGGATGACGCAAAGGTCATAGAGAAGAAGATCCATGGGGCTAAGATGCCTGAGGCGGCCCTCAAGGTCTGCCTTAAAGAGCTCAAGAGGTACAATTTACCCACAATCCCCCTCTACTTTCTTTTTGTAGTTGAGTGACAACCAGTGTTTCCTTTGACCATTCAGCCTACATTAACTAAACTAAATGAACTCTTTTCTCCAAAATGTTACACATATGCTCTTAGGCTATGTGAATGTCCACTCACATTTTGACGAAATGTGTTTATTATCTTTTGCAGCCCCGACGAGTCGACCTGTCAAAGCTTTAAGATCTGGAATGTATTTTTACTGTACCTGTTTTATTTCTTCTTCTAGTCCAGCCTGTCAAACATTTATTTGAGAACGTCGCCCCTGACAGGTTACATACATAAACCAAAATGTCAGTCTCTGCTGAAATTATACTATCATGCTTTTAGAATGAAGAAGATGCCTCAGTCTATGCCAGAGTATGCCCTGACCAGAAACTACCTGGACCTAATGGTAGAACTGCCCTGGAGTAAAAACACAAAGGGTAAGAACATTTTCATGGCTCTCATATTTTATCACTTCTAACACGTTTGTTGAAATGCCGTCCAGGAAGTTGCCGCGGAAAAATTCCTTCTGGAAAGATTAAGTCTTTCATAGAGTTACTATTCCACCCTAGCTAAATGTTGTTGACAGGGCTGCAATTAAAATGTATTTTATATATCTATCAAATCAAATAATACATTTTTTTAAAAATACATTTCATATAGCAATTATATTTTATATAACAAAAGCTTCACATTTAAACAGAAACACAGAATAACAACAACAAAGCATGTTATATTATACATTTCGCAGTATATTTGTGCGGTTCAGATTTGATTTCTTAATTTAATTTTTTGTATTTATGTATTGAGTTATTCAAATCCAGTTTACAGCGCTTACAGGTTGTGTGCAGTCCAAACATTCATTGCTAGGCTAATCGCTGGCCGCAGGCAATACAGGCACTAGATTACATTTCCTATGAATAACAGTGTACTCACATGGTCCTGGCTTAAACACTTTGAGCTGCCACCATCACTCACAGCAGCACAAGAGCCCCTTGAGGTCCAGAGGGGGTTTGATCCAGTCCAGCCACAGACTGTAGGCCCCAGTCTCAATGTCCCCACTCAATGACTCAAACGGGAGAGGGCTGTCACTCTGGTTTGTATAGTCCTTCACTCTCTGCAGGCATTGCCTTACAGAATACTTACTAGAGAGTCTGGATCTTCTTTTTCATTGTAAATAATCACAGAAAAAAGCTGGGGAAATATGGAAATGAATCAAACATTTCTATAATAGTTTATTCTCGTCTGAAGAGAATGTCCATCTGCTGAGAGGTGCCGGTCCGAATCTTGTGAGCTCAACAGTTATCTACGCTTTGTTTCCTTAGTAATGCATAGAGTGTGGGGAGCCTGCAAATCAGGCTTGTGTTATGTCTCAGTGCTCTAGGCATAGGGTGCATTCTTGCAAACAGTTTCAGTTGCACTTCTCTGAACGGCCAGCAGGGGGCATTAAAGAGGATATATTGCTAAGTACAGAGATGTCACATGATTTATTTTACTGCTGTATATGAATCATCTACCAGGAAATTTTCATTCCTACCCTCACCTATGGTCATGGACGGTGGGTCATGACCGAAATAACTAGATCACAGGTACAAGCAGCCAAAATGGGTTTTCTCAGGGTTGCGGGCATCTCCCTTAGAGATGGGGTGAGAAGCTCGGATATCTGTAAGGAACTCGGAGTAGAGCTCCTGATCCTTTGCGTTGAAAGGAGCCAGTTGAGGTGGTACGGGCATCTGGTAAGGGTGTTCCTCATGATAGCCTCATCTAGCTACCCACTGGGTTCTACCACCATATCAAAGCACGCTTGACTTCATCATCTCACTAACCCACACTGATTGGGCCGCCAGCAGTGTGGTTGTGCGAACGCTAATGTGATCAGGGTTTCCAGTAATCTCAGCTAAATAAACTAAGCTGAGAGCAATAGTCGGGTGGAGCCAGGCTACATCAAACCTCCATTTCAGTCAATGATTGTAAGCTAACACACATTTAGTCAAATTCACCAAATACCTCTTTGCTAGTTTACCGTTCTCTGTGCGTGTTGAAAAATGTATTCGGTACGTCTAGAAAAGCCCTGGCTCCGTAAATGGGAACATAAACAAAGTGGCGAATACCGCTCACAAGAACAATGCCCTGGGCTTTGCAATGCTCTTCAATGTGTGGGGGCGCTGCGGAGGGACACTGTTTTTTAATTTGAGCTCCAAGCTAGCAAGCGTTCCCGTGAACAGCTAACCCTGCAAGCGTTCTTGTCATGTCTCTCACTCTCGCCCTCTACAGACTGTCTGGACATCAGGGCAGCTCGTATCCTGCTGGACAACGACCACTATGCCATGGACAAGCTGAAGAAGCGTGTGCTGGAGTACTTGGCCGTCAGACAGCTCAAGACCACGCTGAAGGTTCAGCCAGCCGAATTATTCATCTGTAACCACACACCATGTGTGGCTTAACACATGCTGTAGAACGTAACATGCTAAATGTACAATGTGGAAACATGACGAGTTGAAGACAGCCTGCGTGTGTATGCGTGTGCGTGTGAATATAGGGACCCATCTTGTGCTTTGTGGGCCCCCCAGGAGTGGGTAAGACCAGTGTGGGTCGGTCCATAGCCAGAACCCTAGGCAGGGAGTTCCATCGCATCGCTCTGGGAGGTGTCTGTGACCAGTCAGACATCCGTGGGCACAGGTACAAGATGAGCACATGACCTGCATGTCTTGTATTCAAACACAACCAGAGACACTATATAGAGGAGACATTTTGAATGGTGCTCTATGGGAAGATTCTGAAACGCAAATATGGCAGTTTGAGGAAAATATCTAAAAAAAAATATATAACACCTAACATAATCCAAAAGAGCCAATCTTTATAGCTGCCAGGCATGAATATATTTAACCAATCGTGTGGTTGCGTTGACGTTAGCCACCTGCCTATGCAGTCTTCCTAAATAACTGCCCGGAGCGTTTAAAAGATGGCTGCGAGTGGCGAAACCTGCCTATAAGGACTTTGACACAACTACTTGCAACTGGAGTGAAGGAAGATGGATAATGATATTAGAATGCAGTTATACCAGAGACACTACATACAGTATTATGTCATTATGCAGCATACACACAGACACATGCATTTCCCAATAACCATAGTAACGTGAGACAGTGTGAAAATCAATATCCATGATGTCATCTCTACCACATTGTCTGTCACCATAGAAACAGCAGTATGAGTTCATTGGGTTCATGTTTGTTCCAGCGTCTAATAAGAGCCACACACACACCACACACACATGCATACACAAGTGTGAACACATGTATACACACCAGCAAAGATGAACATCTGCCCAGGCACAGCTGGAATGATGAAGATGTAAGAACAGCTAGTCATTTTTGTGAACGCTTGCTAACTTCAAAACACAGTCCCTCAGAAGCTCCACCACTGTTGTTGGGTGGCGTTCGCCACTTTGTTTGTGTTCCTATTTACGGAGCCAGGGCTGTGAGAGAAGTACCGGATTATTTTGTTTAATTTACTAATATTACTGATTATTCTGTACAACTGTTAAGTCAACAGTCTTCCCCGTGCGTGTGAAGCGCCTACTGAACCGGACTGATTGACAGAGACCACTTAAAGGCTCAAGAAACCTTTACAGGTGTTTTGAGTTCACTAGTTTAATAGAAGTGCGACACATTGAGTCTACAATTTGACAATATTACATTTTTTTTAGGAGCTGTAAACCAGAATCATTAAGATTACTATTTCATTTTTTTGTGTACATGAGTTTCACTTTGTCAATTGAAATATTGAAATGACTTAACTTTACCACAATATTCTATTTTATTGAGATGCACCTGTAAATGTACGCATTTTGCATCATGCATGTTTTAAAGGTGGAGTCAGCGATTGTAAGCACATTTTTTTTCACGTTCAGTCAAATTCAGCGAATATCCTAGCTGTCCGTTTTGTGTGAGCCCTGGAAAAATAATCTGGTGTTTCTACACAGCCCTGGTTTCATTAATGGTAACACAAACACAGTATTCCAGCACTTACAACACTACAGCATCCCAGCCTTGGAAATGTGTGTCTAATTTGGGAGGCGGGGCTTTTGAGGCATCGACCAATCAAAACTGTATCGCTCTGCGGTCCTCCGCGGCGGCGCCTCACATGTCAAAATGCATTGTGAAGCAAAGCGTAGTGCTACGACTTTGTTGATACAAGCTATTTACGTTTTTTCCATCCATCCATCCATCTTCATCTGCTTATCCGGAGTCGGGTCGCGAGGGCAGCAGCTTCAGCAAGGGACCCCAAACTTCCCTTTTTTATTATTATATTATTAATAATGTTTTTTATTTTTTGAACAAACACAGAGAACAAACAGTAAGGTAGCGAAATGTGAGGAGATATTTGGTGAATTTGACCAAAAATCTGTTAGCTTACATTTAGCTTGCAATAGCTGACTATACTTTTTAAAAAAAAATTTTGTTTTTCGTGATTTCAGATATCAACATTTTCTCTGTGATAGCTGGCTCCACCATTTAATGAGGGGTGAATGAAGCACTGAGTGTTTTTCTGAAATGTTAGTGTTTGTGTTTGCCCTGGTCTCCGCCCCCTCCTCCCAGGCGAACGTACGTCGGGAGTATGCCGGGCCGCATCATCAATGGCTTGAAGACGGTGGGCGTCAATAATCCTGTATTCCTATTGGACGAGGTGGACAAGCTGGGAAAGAGCCTTCAGGGAGACCCAGCAGCTGCCTTGCTTGAGGTCCACATGTGCACGCACGCACACACACATACATACGCACACACATGCACACGCACACAAACATATTACATCTTATTTTTACTATGTACTTATCTAAACATCATTCACTACCTTATCCAAAACATTTTACTCATTAAATTAAATACTTAAATACCAATGTTTATTGTAAATCGGTATGGAAAAATACATTTGTTCTAGATATTGTATATTTAATTCTGAATGTTAAAGATAAAACCAGAATACACTGTATGTGTGGTAGTGAAAATGTTGACATGTTGTCTATCCTGTAGCGTCAGGTAATCATTCTTGAGACATATTTCTGCTCATCCTACTTAGTCGTTGCAGACGCATTATATTACCATCCATCCATCCATCCTCTCCCGCTTATCTGGAGTCGGGTCGCGGGGGCAGCAGCTTCAGCAAGGGACCCCAAACTTCCCTTTCCCGAGCAAC
>JAODTR010012224.1:0-28076 GCA_025399935.1 Amblyopsis rosae | reverse complement strand
TATAAATAAAACCACCCACTCCCCCAAAATATATTTGCAAACCATAACCATTTACTCACACGATTAAAGGAAAAATGTATACATTTGCATTTGAAGTTCACACAAGACTTTAGCCAAGCCTATCAGGGCTATTTAATTACTATATTTGCTTGCTTATATACATGCAAGTTTGCTCTATACTTTGCAAAACATTTATTCAATAGAAGCAAGCACAGAAAGCTAATTATGGCAGGATATTACAGGTTTCTAGTAAGATCATCTTGGTCCTACAGAACATTGACACTAAGGTTAACACAATACAAATACACTTGTTCTATGCAATACAGAGTTTTCTCTCAATATACACACACAATAGTGCTTCAATGGAATGGCAGTCTTCACTAGTTACCAATACTAAAAGGTACAGATATTTGCAGGTATGACGTTGAAATGATCCCACAATATTAGAGAAATAATTCTTGGAACAGGACTATTTACCAGTCATGTATTCAAAAATACACTGTACAAGCAAAATTATGTTAAGTATGGTCAAATTAGACCATAGAACTTCCAACTGTAACAAATGGGATTTTTTTCTGTCGTACACTAATACAACTGTGTGGTAATGCCATTCAAACTAATTTACAGTCATCACTTTGAGGAAATTGGACATTGTACATATTCTTTTAATCAGTTCATAACATCTTTAAAAAAAAAAATCAACAGAAAGCCTAATATTCCCAGACTATATTGAACCAATACAAATAAATAATTTAAGTGAATACGATCCATACAAATCTTCCAGGATGTGACATTTTGTCCTTTCACAGCCCCCTCCTGTGCAAGGGGCCGTAGTATTATTTGTAAATGTATTGTCCTCTTGCAGATGGGTGTGCTTCTTACATCATAGATCATTTTGAGCACGCATTCACGTATAAAAATAACAATAGGTTGTTGCCTCCTATTTAAATTAGTTATAACAGGCAATAAACATGTAAATACCTGTTACCAGGGCTCCCAGTCTGTCAAATGTAAAATTTCCTGACTTTAAGACAAAAAATCAGAATTTCCATATCTTTGATGTTGTGCTGTTATTCAATACGAATAAAAGAACACATCATCAGAACAATGTCTGTGTAAAAGGGACAGATAACATGGCAACGTTAAAGGTAGGGTTAGTCACTCGAGAATGCTTGCTAACTCAATTCAAACTCCCTCCTAAGCCACGCCTCACACATTGAAATGCATTGCAAAGCCAAGCAGCATTGTTGTTGTGAGCGATGTTTACTACTTCGTAATATGTTCCTATTTACAGAGCGAGGGCTGTGTAGAAGTACCGCATTTTTTTTTCAGCATGCACAGAATGGTAAGCTTGCAAAATGCATGGAGATATTTGGTGAATTTGACAAAAGTGTATTATCTTACGTTTAGCTTGCAACGGCTGACTATACCTTTAAGAGACAATGCATTAGTTAATTAGCTTGCAATAGCTGACTACCTTTAAAACAAGCCAAAGCTTAAAGTGATATTTGGTGTAGGTACTTACTCATGTAAACATTCAGAACAGTGGTTACATTTGGTTTTGTAAAGTGGGGAGCCCTCCTTGCGCAGAGGGTCTCGAGTCCACCACAACCTACATTGAGCATCAAACACTTAATTTCCTGCATTCTGGTCAAATGTGACTGTTCTCAATTTATGGTGGAAATGTTATGTAAACTGACAACACAATACAGCCACCAGGTGACAACATATGCAGTAGGATCTCAGGCATTCTGTATTGGTTTCTCGTTCTCCTGTAGATCAACAATTCTCAACAACATGCACGCTTTGCTCTGCTGTCCTTGTGTTGGTTGTTTGCAAGTAAACATAAAAGTAGTAAACTTAAAAGCGCGACACGGGTGCACGGAGCGGGTAGATTGGGGCGACATGCGAGCGAGAAGTAGCTGGTTTGAACCCCAATAACTCACTTAAGTGTCAAGGTTTCCCTGAAAAAGACACCTAAACCTTACTGCTCCCAGTGGTCAGGCTACACCTTGCATGGCTGACCTCACCATCTGTGATGGGTGTGTGTGAGTGGGTGAATGTGAGGCTACTGCACAGTGCTTGGAGTGGCAGAACAGCACTATAAATGCAGTCCATTTACAATATACCATTACATTGTGCATGTGGCGCCTTCACGTCAACGGTAATATGAACTATTCACGCTGGCATGTACATTTGTTTAATGCCTGATAAAAATGTGCAGTAGATTGTTAATATTGGGTTGGGGTGTAGAATTAGTCTCATCTCTGTGTAGAGAAAAACACAAGACGAAGACTTCAGATGCAAAAACCACAAAAGTTCATTTGACATTTTGTATTTAAATTAATATTTATATAGTTAGATTACTTTTTATTCAGTAACAACCTTTAAATTGTAATAAAGTTAAAATTAGTGAGTTCAAAGAGAAACCTAATAAATAATGCTATTTTAAATTGCTACTTTGTTTTCAGATGGAGGTTTTTGCATCTGAACTCTTCAAATATGCTATGCATGTTAATTGGAATATACAGTGGGATGTCACACTGAAGCTCTGGTGAGATCCGGCACATTTCAACCCGATTCAAATACTTTCAGGTTTTTTTTTTTAAACTACATCATGAGAGCATAATGTAGCAGAGGATAATTTTTATGAATGTCAACTAAAATGTAAACAGGCTACAAATACAATTCCTTAATATTCCTTGATTCAACACGATTAAACCATGTATTGTCCTGTGTTGTATACCGGGAAGGGAACGGTGTTCTTGAGGTCCTTACTGACATGTTTTTTTTTGTTCTCACTCATAAAAGCATTACTATGCATGTATTGTCTTTATTATAATTATTTGAGCTATAGCCTACTGTGTGTTTTATAACACTGCATTCATATTCTTTTTTACAGGAATAAAAAGGAAGCCTGATGATTCTTACGGTACATTGTTTAAATGTCAGTGAATGGGCAGTGTCTCCATTATAGAGAAACAAATGAAGAGGCCACCGCAGCAGTTTCTCAGGTTGCATGTAATATATGTATTTTTACATTAGTATTTATATATATATATATATTTTTTTTTTACATTTACAATATATGTATACTATTACATTATAAAGTGTGCAGTGGCCTTAATTCTCTCTGGGTATGTATGGCATGAGCAAGT
Source organism: Amblyopsis rosae (assembly GCA_025399935.1). Taxonomy (NCBI): domain Eukaryota; kingdom Metazoa; phylum Chordata; class Actinopteri; order Percopsiformes; family Amblyopsidae; genus Amblyopsis; species Amblyopsis rosae. The sequence continues at coordinate 24,918 of JAODTR010012224.1, read as the reverse complement.
TGCAACCTGGGTAACAGGTAGCTGATGGCACCTGTATTGCAGGCAACCTTGCACTACTAAGCTAAATGTAACTGTGTACCTACAACAACGTTCAAACGTGCTCAGGCACAATGACACCTGGCTAAACAGTACTGATTGTAAATATATCAGGCGGTATTAGCCTACCTGTAGCTTTGTGCCAATATCTAGTGTTGACAAATCAACTATCTGTAAAATATTTTGGGAGGTTGGGTGTCTGACATGGTAATATTTAATAAAGCGAAAGCTCCAAAAAGGTATTCCACATTGTAATTGCATGACCTAACTGACCCCAGTGCCTATTATGTTTGATTCAACAAGTAAACTAACCTTCAAAACGATGCAGTTTTGACACAAATTGCATACATGCTCTTCTTTTTGTGTACAAGTTGTCAGGATAGGTTAGTAGTTAGGATGGTCCCCATCTTGAAAAGTTGTGGGTACGATCCAAAACGTGGCCTATACCTGTGAGCATCCTTGCGCTAGTTGTCAAACCCCTATGCTCACTAATAGTTTTTACTGCAAGTGTGTGCTCAGTGATGTAACTGTCAGTGGGCTTTAGAAAATTTGATACAGGCAAGAGGCCAATATTTTGTCTCAACAGATGTTTGTCACTTATCCAGTATGAGTACCAATTTGGGGAGAATGTGTAGTAATACATATTAAACAGCCTACCTGTAGAAATGTTGTGGAAGCCTATATAACAAGTCAGAGCACATAGTAACTAGAGCATTAAATAGCCCCTTCCTCCTCAAAACACTACATCTACAAATTATTTGCATGATTGCAAATAAAATATATAAGAGAAACCTAAACACTGGTTTAACCTACACATGATATGCTTGCAAATTAAATGTATTAGAGAAACAAATGTCATGCCTTCAGTTTGACTGGCATACATCTGATTGCAATTAGCTTGAGTGATGAAAACAAAATGCCATGTACCGTAAATAAAGAAAAAAAAAATCATAATCGTATCAGCATAAAGCACATTTAGTGCCATACAGAATATTATAAATGTGCTAATAAAAGATGCATTAGAATAGGTTAAAGTGAAATATTAAATCTTATTAAAAAAGAAACCATACATTCAGACTTCGATCTCACTCCTCAAAAATGGTTGTTTCATAAAATTCCCTAAACACTAAAACAGGACGATAAACTTGTGTTTAGTCTAAAATTACTAAAGTTTGCATAATAGCAAATGAATGAAGTGTCATCTCTTGCGGTTCAAAATGTTACTGAGATTTAAACAGGCATGCTGTGAACATACAGAAAAGCTACTTCTGTTCCCCTTTTCACACATTGGCCCTGAAAAAGCAGCACGAGAGGTTCTGATCTTACCCTGTCGTCCGTTTCCAGTAGCAGAACATAGGATGCCCGCAGCTCCAAATTCCCGCAGGGAAGTTCCAATGAAAAACCAGGGCTGGTGCTGAGTTGGCCTCTCCAGGACTGAGGGCGCAAACTCACTACGGTTTCTATAAGTTTTTTTTTTTTTTTTTTTTACAAGATGCAACATATGTCCATGAATACCAACCACTTGATTGACAGGATGAAAGTGCGCTGACTGAGACAGATCTACTGGGCTTTGAGGCCTCACTGTTATATTTCCACGTGTGCAAAGGTCAATGTGGAAATAGTCCTGGCCAGGTTGATTTCAATGTGCACAAAACAGGGATTTTACCCGTCAACTCTTCACTTTTAAGAGTTTGGGTATTCAAACCTCAGTGTCCATAAACACTCACCTTGATGAGACCTCATGTTCGCCACCGAAATGATATGTCAATGACATTTTCCAGAAAATCAATGGTAAACATATTTTGCCATCTTCTTGGAATGTCACTACGAGCAATAACAGAAGACAAACATTAAATAGGTTGCACCTATGGTGGACTAGTTATTCCCAATTTTACAAGGATATGGACATCTGCAGTATCTACATCACAGCATCAAAAGCTCACAGGAGTAATAAATTATCAGGCCCAAAGTCAGTTCTTTAGATTATCTTCTAAAAATGAATGGAAACTATAGTTACTATAATCAAATAGTCTGTATTGTCAAAGTTCATGTTAGGAATCTTTCATGTTAAATTAAGTGCTATACTGGTTTTTGTGAAGGCCTTAAAAAAATGCGCTAGATACAATAGATTAAAATCACCCTTAGTCACAAAATGAGCTACGTTTTGCTGCAAATAATCAGTCCCTAGGAAACTATAGAGGAACATATTGATGCTTAGCAACCTACATGTAACAATATAAACAGCATTACAATGTTTAAAAAAAAAAGATTATATATATTTTATATCTCACTAAGACAGTTTGTACTGAATTATTAAAGGACTGCATGTCCACAATGACTGTAGTACTTTCAGTATTTCCATGGAACTGGTCTTTTAATGTGATGCAAATAAATGAAATCCAGTGTTTTAGTCACCTCCCTGTAATGTGACAAGCAAATTCAACCTGCAACCTCCCACATACTTACATACAGGCGATTACATGAGAAATTGTTTTGAAAGTCTTCATTGCTTGAAATTCTAATGCAAAACTAATATAGAACAGAACTGTCCATAATGTGATCTGCCATAACATTGACATGCTATTCAGATTCTTTTCTACACAAGTCAATTAACTGACAAACCACTTATCTTGTAATTATCTACATTATTATGGATACATCAATACAGTATCAATGTGCAGAAAGCACAGACATCAAATAGGCTATAGACTTCAGCCCATAGATTTGACCTTTCCACAACACACAGAATTAGCCCAAATGAGACATTTCAGAGCGACTCACTCTGTCCCAACGCAACCCTCGTAGACTGGTTAGAAATAAAAATACAGAATGAACATACTGTATAAGTCTGGCTCTTTCTACCCCATTCTTCAAGAGCAATGTGAAGGGGGTTTCATTGTCAGTTTCCTTGACATTTGACCAAATTCCTTTTCTTGGTCTTCTGCCTTGTACCTTATTCATTCTTGGAAACCAACTTTATTGTTCAGCATATATAAATTAGCAACCAATTAAATGGTATTAACAAAATTACGATATTAAGTCTTTGCTATTGTCATTATGTGCCAAATACAAGTTGGATGTCCTTATCAGTGCAACAAAACACAACTAGCCTAGATATAAGAAAAACTTAACTATAACTATGCATTGTATGCCGCACTATTAAAAAAAAATAAAAAAAGAATGCAAACATGTTACTAAGTAGAATGATGGCAAAAATTATATGTGAGAGCAGATTCAAGCAAGGATACATCTTAACACTAGAACCACTTAAAACCGCCAACGGGTGAAATGTACGCCTAGATACTGTGTTTCTAGTTCCAAATTGTATTAATGGTCGTCTAAAATTAGTATGTTTAATCGTCTGTTTTGGTGCTCTAGTTTTATCATTATGGTCTAAATGGGCGTCTTTAAGAACACGCAAATATAAGCTATTCATGAAAGGAAAAATCCAATTTGTTAGGCATGTCGGCTAACTTAAACTAATGCTAGCGGCACTTCGCTTTAGCCGGGAGCAGCTGTTCATCCACGCCAGTAGTGTTTGTAGCATAAAATGCAGTTTTGTATGAATCTCCCCCACACAGAGTCATGATCGCAAATGTGTCTGTGGTGTACCCGCATCGCTCATCCTCTCCTCACCATAAGCAGAAAGGAAGCCCAGGGTCTCCAGAAATCAGTTACTTGACAGCGTTAATGACAAATGTATTGAACCATTGCTTGAACCAGAAACTTTCCATCTCACTGTTATTTCCCCAGTATAAACCCCTCAAGTAGATGCGCATTCAACTCGTGACAAGTGTCACATCCGAGGAGGCTCCGTACCTCGCTGTGCGCTTCAGCCAGTGTACATTTGCTGCAACATCAGACAAACATAAAAGCTGTTTCTTCAAATGTTACGCATTGTGTGTGGCCAGCTGACCCTGTGAGAATATACTGTTTGTTGATTGATGTAGATGGCGATCACACTTTTATACAGTTACCTAACAACATAGAATGTGTAAACAGGCTGTGCAAAAATCAAAAGCCTGGCGAAAATATATGCATTTTGATTACAGGTAAATTTGACCCGGTGTGGCGGTTATAGGTATAAATGCCCATGTTTGTCATCTGGATTTATCTTGACTATATTTAACAATACGGACTGCAACACAACACCATTTTAGGAAAAGTCAAAGACTGGGGGACTTCAATATATTATTAAAACATAGTTATGTACAATTGAAAAACCTCCACGGGTCAAATTTACCCTGTGGTGGTTCTAGTGTTAAGAGTGCAAATTGATTTGCAGTATGCCCAAAGTTTTAATAACTATTTGCTTCCCGTCATTATTGTAATGCAAATTCCTATAAAATAGTTCACCAATTCCTTAATTATTTGTCACATGGGCTACAAAACAGTTGGAAACATATGCATGTGTAGGCTAAAAAGCTTTTTTAATCTTACTTATACCATGGGTTTTAAATAACTGCTGTTTTAAGATTGAGAATGCCAATAATTACCTAGAAACATGTTATAGTATATTTTTCCATTAGTCATTTACATGCCTTTATAATATGAACATTTGTACACAGGTTTATTGTATAAAGAGAAAAACAGAGCCAAATAAAAATGGCCAAATCTGATCTGAATGTCCTTGAACTTTTAGTTGTGAGCAAAGTTTTGCCTTTTTCATGCATATTCATAATAAAATGTATTTGAAGAAAAAAAAAATACACCCTCTACAAAAGTATATATTGCAAATGGTGTAACCATTAATTAGGCTAGAAGATGATTACATGGCAGCAAATTTTACTTTTCACTGGAAATTTTAAAATTGTTCTGGTTAGTGTGTTGGTTGTGATATACAGGTTTAAGGTGTTGGCTTACCTTGCCTCACAAGAGACTACATGATCAAAATTCACAGTACCCCCAGCCATCAGTGGTCAGAGACAACTCCTTTCTTCCCTGTTCGATAGCTTCTAATATCTTGCCTGCCAACTATGGCAAATCGGCAGATAAGCATATTGCATGAATTCAACCAAGTTTCTCTTTTTTGGCTGCACTTTATTTCAACTAATAACATGCTTGACAAATTAAATGACATGCTGATTTCATCCAATTATTCACACGTGACTTTGCTCAGGAATGAAAACTGCAATACTCAAAACAACCAATCAGTTGACCCATCCCAGGTGCAAAGATGTAGCCTAGGGTGACATGCACATGCCTATCCAGTAAGTGCACGCACGCACGCACGCGCACACACACACACACACACACACGATGGAAGTGGTGGGTTGAATCAGCGGTGAGCTGTGTGTTTCCAAAGACTTAAGTGCTAAAGCGGACATGTTGTTTACATACAAACTTCGCACATGCAGCCTACACATTTGCATCTCATGGCACACCACTTATGATCACCAGCACTGAACAGAGACTCCCAACCATTTTGTGCATGTTGTAGTCACACAGCAGATGAAACGGTGGAAACATGCCTTGTGTAACCATGTAGGCTAGCTATTGGTTCTTGTGCTGCCTTAACAGTGAGTGTCTCACTTACATTTTAGTATATGCTAAAAAAAATTCTATCAAAATAAAATAAAGGGTTAAAATTACAAAGCTTTGAATGTGCATCTCACAATTAGCTAGCGCCATCCAGTGGCCATTGTGAGACAATAATGCTGAGGTTTAAAGTCAAAAGAGGATTTTTAGTAATCTCTAAATAAAAGGCCACACCGTATTTAACCATAAACATTTAAAAAACGTGTTGAATGGCCTGTTAACTTATGTGATGTCAATCACTACATATGCAACAATATTAAAACAGTACAACAACCGTAACGATGTGTTCATAAATCGTAGAAAGTGTTTCCACAATTATATATAGGAGGTATGTTTCTTTCAATTGACACTTTATTAGATTAATTTAAAACTCCATAGTGCAAGAATACTGCGGCCATGCAAATGCCTTGAGTTTCCCGTGCATAATAATCAGTACGAAACATTCAAGAATGTAGATGCTCTCGGGTAGGGAGTGGACCTTTCGCCAGAAGCAAGTTAGCCCCGCCCTTGAGCGGATCTGTTGGACAGCTGACCAACATGGGCATAGAGACAACTCTTATAACATCCATACATCCAAAATTGTGTCATTAGCAATAACGGGAGAAATGAGAAAACAGCAGGATTTAGCTACCTGATGGTTTCTGCTTCTTATTTAAATCTATTAGCCTACTATTTAATTAAAAAAGAAATACAACTGTTTGCAGCCTATCGCTGCGTCATACCGGTACATCCCCACGTCAAAAGCCTAGAAGAAAAGGCTTACTAGTGATAGGATAATTATTCCTGCTGGTAACAGGGTGTCTACAGGTATAAACAAGTACACATGTTTACATTGTTTGGATCAAGGAAATTATTCAGGCCTAAAGCTCTTTCAAATTCTCCCATACATAAATCTTTCTCATTCAGTGTATTATCCCAGCCGAGTCATTCTCCGGTAGATCAACATTTCTCATTTCAAATTATTGAGTATAGAGAATAATACAGAGTATTATTGAACGTTAAAGTTGAATGAGTATTAAACATAGCCTACTGGTATGGCCACTGAGCAGCCTATGCTATGCAGACGCAGGCATAAGGTGACAAGAGGCACGCTTACTGGATATTAGTATAAAATATTAAAGACCCATCCGATCTGTATTCAAGACAAATTTAAGACTTTCTAAGGCCTGATATTAGTAAATCTGTATTTATGGAATTTTAAGACTTTTTAAGGACTTAAAGTCCTTAAAGCGAAGTGAAACTATTGAGGCAGCAAATGGCCATTTTGTTTTGGACAGACAACTAAGGGTCGAATATGGTACCGGTAGTAGCCTACAGTTAGCTATCAGGCAGCCTGCGACTGCTACTACATTATTCCAGTTACGATTGACAACCTTTACAAATGTTAAAAGTCCACAGCATAGTTTAGTCTTTGGCGCATGGCTTCTAGGGGTGGGAATCACCAGAGGTCCCATAATACGATATCACGATACTTATGCCATGATACGCGATTTTCTAAATATTGCGATATTTTGCAATTTATTAGTTTTTCCAACTTCAAATGATGTCCCCAAAGAAAATATGTCAACATTGGTTTGTTCATCTCACATAAATTGTATTGCTGCAAAATGTGATTGTCAAGCTGACTAACTGACATTAACATGTCATAAATATTAGTTAAATTCTCATGTGCAATTTCTATAATGAGAAAAAAAAAAAAAAAAAATCAATAAAAAGTATTGCGATACTTGCCGTACGTATCGCCACGGGAAATATCGCGATACTATGCAGTATCGATTTTTTCCCCCCATCCCTAATGGCTTCAGGAAATGTGAAGATATGTAGGCTACATCCAGACTTTCTAGGTAGGACATAGTTTATGTTGTCTACATGTCCAATAAAAAAACATCCTTTCGACATTTTCTTTTGATGGAGACAGTAATTCCAGTTGAAGTGAAGACACAGAGTGGCGCAAAGCTACATTTCGGTTAGTCAGATTTCCTGTCAATCATACACTGGCGAAAGGTCCGTTGGATATGCTAACATATTACCAAGACATCCAATAAGAGCAGGATTATAAAAAATGTTTCAATGTATTATATTTGTCCTGGTTTCAATCTCTTGGCGAAGCTTGGTGTAGACTCAGAATAACTTCACCAAATAATACACTTCTCCCACAGTGTCATGATCTGGTTTATTTCTTTAGGATTTTATATAGCCAGTCAACCAGCCCTATCACATGGCATATTAAAGACACACTTTGTATAAAACTGTGTTGCGATTACCTGTACGGGAGCTGACATGGGTCCATCTACCTGTGCACTGTTCTCCAAAGCTCCATTTAAACCTCCAGGCTTACTGAGCTGTTTTAGAGCCTCCTCCCATTCTGTTCAAAGGGAGTACACAATCTGAGAATGAGCTGCAATTGTGACATCACAACAGCCATGCCAAGAGTCAACCAAGACTTAGTGCATCACATAACGTATTAATACAGCACATTGACTGCCTTGTCAACACATCAGAGTGAGCCATGACTACAAACAGAAACCTTCTAGTCAGTGTTACAGCAGCAGAGGTAGACTTGGAACTAGGGCTGTTGAAGTAAATACATTTTCCATGCGGTGATTTAGGTTGGCCCAATAGTATTATCGCCATTTTTTTGTTTTTAATGGTCAATGATTCTGGGGCATTTATCGAGGCAATGTGATCTCAATCCGTGACAATTGTGCAACGACATAGAGGCTAGCCTAGCCTACCAGTTTCGTTTTGAGTGGTCAAGTGTGTGGCGGAGAGCTTCCGAAATAGTGTGGCTTTGGGGCATTAACCATTTCTAGGCAACGAGATCTCAATCCGTGGTAAGATAATGTGCAGCGGCATATCGGCTACCAGTTTAGTGCACCAATGTTTTAACTGTAGGTATGCGATAATGTCCGGCAGAAGTTTTATCAAAATGTCAGCTGGAAAATATGACTAATTAATTAAAAGCAAATTAAAAAGCGCAAGATCAAAGACCTATGATGCGCCAAGCTACATGTATGCCAAGCTACATGTATACCTAAGCCGTGGCTTAGCATACAGTAGTTGTAGACAGAGATTGATGGCACAAGCTGTTTTCGGTTTAACAACCGTAAACATTTGGAAACAACAATTCAATTTTCTTTCCCACAATAAATAGACATGTCCCAAAAGAGTAATTGGAGACGTGTGTGCTCTGCCAATACATCCATGGTGCGCTGCATTCTGCCCAGACAGAACGTAATATGGCTACAACTGGCTACAATGGGGCTGGGGGAAATGTGAGCTTCAGTATCGCACATGCCCTAGATACGACCTCATATTTGATGGGCTAGCCTCATGAAACAAATAAAATGTAAACAATGCGGTAATGGCAGTTGCTTGCCATCCCTCGTGGTTGGGATAGCAACACCGCGGTATTGCAATATTGCGGTTATCTCGACAGCCCTACTCGGAACGTAGAATCAAGAGGTTGATACGATTGGCTTTAAGTGTAACTGGACCCCAGCTACTCTGAGCCTGACTCCACCCATTGCACAACTTAGAAAAATGCTAAAATGTAACCGCGGAGCCGAGTGAGGGGAGGGGGGCCCATTAACGTTAACATTTTATATTGATAACGCGCAAGCAGAAAAGAATAGGTGGAAAACAACCAAGTCCTAGGGTGGTTTTTATTGAATATGACGTGTAGACATTTTAAAAACAAAAAAACTGTAATTTTGTCAATATTGACACTAGCATTTATGTGTCTCATCACAGTGCAGTCCAATTATTTAGTTTACAGTAATAAATTTTTTTATTTTTTTAAACGAATACAAATTTGGGTGTAGTCACACTACAAATTATGAACATGACCCAGCTAGGCATGTGGCTTCTTTCCAATGCCAGCCCACAAGTCAGCCATCTCCCCATATGCTATATAAACTATGGCTATGGGTGTTTACCTGGGTTTAGTGAATCTACATCCAGCATGCCTCCTTCCCGAAAGCTCTCCAGCTCTTCCACTTTGACTTTGTTCCATGGGATGTAGGTAACTCCCCACTCCACATCCCAGAACTTTTTATGTGTCGACTTAACACCTTTATTCAAGGCCCACGCAATCTAGAAGGAAATGAGATGTCCCCTCATTTGAGACCTGAAACTTCTACGTGCATGAAACCAGAATACAACCATTTGTTCAGGAGCGAAGTACCTTAATGGGTTTTTGGTTGACTTTAAATGAGCCACTACCGAGTTTGCTCAAGGCTGTGTGGGCATCTTGTCTGTGGACCATAACAATATAGGCACACCCCCTTGGAGGAATCATCTTGAAGCAGAGAAACAGACAAGAATATGAGAATATGACAGAATTACAGGCCGACAAGGCGATCCGTGCACATGGACAACTGTGTTTCCACTTACGTTGATGGACTCAATCTGGCCAAACTCCTCCAGAAGCGACATCACGTCTGACTGCTGAGTTTTCTTGTCTAGTTGTCCAACCCATAACGTAGTGGTGCAAACTAAAGGTGAAAATGACATTTAAAAAACAATTACATTTGTTTAAAAGTGATTAAATAAGTTAACTTCAATGAATAACCCTGTAAACCCTAAGCATCTTTTGGCCATCATAAAGTAGTTTATGTCTCTGATATCAGCACCCTATCAGCTACAATTTGGATAACATAAAACATGTTTTTTTTTTTACAACTCAGCTCACTGTTTAGGTTTTCAAAATGCAAACAAATTATAAATGCCTAGTTTTTTTTGTGTTTTGTGTCTTTTATTATGTAAAGGATGGTAAAATACTGTGTAGTTTGGTTTGAAACACATATTTTCATACCTCCATGCCTTGACTAACTTTATTTTTGTGTATGCATTCTTATTTATAAGCCATACATTTCATGGGTTATGCCTTTATGCATTTCTCTATATATTGGTTCTGTCATTTTGCTACCAAAAATGATATAAAGTTTTACACACATTTTATACAGTGTAGTTTTTTTATTTTAGGTGAGAGATTTTAGAGGCGGCTTCGCCGTTGTATTGTGCATCTCGTTATGCCAAATAACACATTCCATACACTGACATAAAAAGCCTAACCGTTTTAACTACAATTAAAGTGAAACTGAGGAAAATTACTTCAAAGTTTTTTGACTGTCCAGCCTATTGTGTAGCAGGTAGATGAGTGAAAATACAGTTAATTAACAAGTATTCATTAGGTTATTTCATGCCATATTTTCCCTCACAATTCTTTTACCCATTGTCCAAAAAAATGCAGATATAACGCTCTACCTTTTTATGACCATCAATATTACAAAAAATGTACAATGGCAAATTGGCGTAATTACTGGCTTAGTGTTAATTCAAGGGCATTATTGGTTTAAAAAATATATATTTTCAATATGAGGAACATTGTTTAACTTCCTTATTATTTACCTTGTTATTTCAAATTGTTTCATAAAGATATGTGACATTTGTTACAGTCAAATCAGAAATGGGAAAGCGATATGATAAATCAACAGGAGGGGGCAGCGCAAGTAAGCTCTTAACATTGGTATCGAATTGTAGATACCACAGGTAGCCCGTTTTTTCCGGTAGCTAATTTAGGCTGTGCATCCCAACTTTTACCAGACCAAGGTATAATCTTAAATATAAAATATCAACAAAATTATTTTGATTTCATTACCAGCTTCATGAAGCTTGGTATGCCTATATTTTTCAGCAGCTATCCACTTGGATGGTTTGCCATGGCTGCAGTAGTTTGCTAACATTAGCTGGCTTATTCAGAGTCATGGTCGTATTTACTTTACTAAAATCATGGATAAACTGTGTGACACAGGAAGACGGATGCCTTGCAATTTGGATTATCTGAAGATCCCTTGTTATTTTGATTATCTGAAGATGCTTGCTATTATTACCGTAGATCTACTAGTAAATTACGGTAGTCTACTGAAGTTTTCCCTGGAACAGGTAGGAACCATTATGACGCCTGAAACGTCCTGTTTATATGGCAAAAATATTATGTGTGGTTTGTGCGCATTTGATTCCTGTATTCTTATTAAGCCTATCAATATTTTCCCTCTGCGGTATTCCATTGTAGACTACTGCCAATACCTCCTGCAAGTTGTAGGTGACTGTGATCGAAGCACCGTTAACTGTTGTTTATGCAGATACGACGGTTAAACGTAGCTGTATGTCGGTTTTTTTGTTTCTAGCACTGACCATTCCGAAGATGTGATCCAAAATATAAACGTGCAGTTTTCAGCACAATTTTGAGAGTGCATTAGAGGCAGCTTTGACGATCTCTTCTGTGGAATGTCTGGATTATGTAGTAGTAAATATTTGTCTGAACGCTGCTTTGCCATTTGGACTACTTTCATTTACCTTTTATCACAATGCCTGCTCAACATCGTGACGTATGTCAGCCTGGCATCATCTATTGACCCAACTCTACCATAATGGATTTTTTTTTTATAAATAAAAAGTGTTATTATTATTATTATTATTATTATTATTATTATTATTATAAGACTATAAATTGCACTGCCCTAGCAGTTGCTATGTTGTTAAAATGTAAATGTAACACTGGCTTTGCCAGTCAAACAAATGACCTGGAACTGAGAAAATGACACGGTGGAAGCTAAGGGACGGTTCACACTGGCCATGGGATACATACCACTGAGTGTCTGGCTCTTTATGCTGGGGAGACCCTTCTGTCTGCGCTCCCTCTCCCGCTCCCGCTCACTCCTGTCCTGGGAGCGAGAACGCGGGGACCTCCGCCGCCGCTCTCTGGAGCCAGAGGAACGCTGCTGCCGGGACCTCCGCGACCGGGACGTGGACCTCGACCTTCTCCTCCGGGGAGACCTGAGACACAGTGACTCACATGGAGCTCAAGCATGGACATGCAACACAACTATCAAACTCAGCACTTTTAGGGGTACCAACCGAACTAAAATATAGTAATATATTGTTCAATGCTCACCGTGTTCTAGACTAATCTTACAAGGGAAAAATAATAATATTTAAAACTACAATTAACTCCTAAAACATGTTTCAAAAAGTCTTTCAGGCAGTTTGCAAAGCAACATTCGATGAGTTCTTTTAATAATTAAAAGAATGTCATTAGCGAGTAAAGTACAGAAAAAAGGTATTGTTTGGTATCCGTACCAAAGGTACCGGCAATGTGAACATTACCTAACCCTAAACACAACTGATTGAATTCCAATTTAGGTTGGGCGATATGGACCAAAAATCCTATCTCGATATATTTAGGTTGAATACCTATACACTTAGGCCTGTCGCGATAATTACTATATCGACTTATTTGTGCGATATATAAAATTAACCTCTATCATTTTTTAGACCTCAATAATAGTGTATTTACCCGCGTGTTGCTGACATAAGACAGTAAAGCCATATTGCGCTGCTCTTGTGCTCGTCTGACTGATCGCAGACAGCGCTGCAGTGCTACATGCATCTAAATAAAACTATTACAGGTTTTACTCTCTTGCTAACAAAACCAATCTGTGCAAATACAATATGTTTGTCAGAAACAGAAATGTAGCATGTGACTCAGTATCTGCTCTCTCATAGTCTACTCTGCACAAAGGTGCGCTTCAAATCATCACGCCGTGTCAACCTGTAGGAGCGGAGTTAGAAGGCTAACATCTGTGAGCTTTCTTTGATGTATTTGTCCTTGGACACTCCAAGCACTGAATCACACGCTTCTAACTCCACTCCTCAAGACAAGTGCAGGCATTAAAGAGACACGCAGAGTCAAATGACAGTGAAGTCATGGAAAAATGTATGGACGCATACACAAAAAAAAAGACTATCGGTATAAACGCTTTCTATTTATATATCTCTTTGAAAATATATCTGTTTAATTGAATACCAGTAGTTTGCCCAGCCCAAGTCCACATTGTAACATATATATTATATTTTGAAAATGTGGTCTACGTAAATGCAATATTACTAGAGGTAATATGTGCAGGTTGTCATGCACATATATGAACACGTGAACATTATAAATACTGCATGAATTTGTGGTTACATATCGCAGATTCGATTGAAATGCAATTAAATGTGCAGCCCTACTTTAAATATAAATCTGATTAATTGCTAAAAAAAATACAAATAAAAACCAAGCTAATTCTAATCAAATATGTAAGGCATGTACTAAACTGTGAAGTACATAGTTGTGATGGATTTTCTTCCCCCAGACACTTTGGTTAGGCTCACCTTGATCCTGACCTCGACCTCCTGCCATACCCTCTGTGCCGGCTTGCCCTCCTCATAGATTCGTCTCTGGAACCTTCCTGCAATGCCGTTAAGAGGAGACCAAATGAAGTAAGCCCGTAATAAAACATTGTAATGAAGAAAGTAAACGCAAACACAAAAGATATTTGAAGAAGAAGAAGAAAAAAAGTCATTTAATTTTCAAACTTTACCCGAGTGTCATTCCCAGAAGAGAAAGTAGCTTGCATTATTCCTCCATCGTACTAGGAGTAAGCAAGAAAACAAAAATAAAGCTGTTAAAACTCATAAATGGTAGAACAGGGCAATGATAATAGCCTTCTGAAACCATCCTGATCTAACAAACTTCAGTTTGACTTTGTTGAGCGAAATTTGTCTGGACAGCTTTAAATCCTTGCAGTCAGAGCTAACAACGCTCTGACCAATCAGTGTCATACTAGATGCTACAAGGGATGTCACGAGAACCGATACATAGTCGATGCCAAAATTCTGAAAACATGACGGTACTCGTTTTGTACAGTAGGTACCAGATATCCAACCAGGACGCGTACGGTACCGTGGAAGTGTAGTTGCAGCTCCGCCTCCACTCGTCGAAAAGAAAAAGAGCAAGACTACTTTGCATTTTAGGCGGATTACCAGAAAAGTCGCATATTTTCGTTGCAAACTTTCATGTTCAACATTCACACCAACCGGGATCTCAGTGAATGTTTACCCGCCCTTGGTCCTGAGGGTACTTCCTCGGAGCCCCGAGCGGGCCACACAAAGCCAGACTTCAGATTTCAATGAGCACCGGACACTGGACCATGCATTCCATGTAAAGACAATATTACAGTAGCCAACACCCCATGGCACATACTGTAGATAACCCCTGCAGCCTCAGAAGAGCGGAGATTTTACTTTATCTTTGATGGCAGTCTCAGCATACAACGTTATGAGCTTGATATACCAAGATTTTAATAACTGGTAATGTAGGCCTACTTAGGCTACATAAACAGTTAGAGCCTCGTTTAATTAAGTACATGTGGATATTTTATAATGTGTGCGTGTCTGTCTATTTATGTATTTAAAAAAATGTTTTTCGCCCAGTGGTATTGAAATGAGTATCGAGAACTGTGGAATTTCGCTGGTATTGGTATCGACTATTAAATGTCTGGTATCGTGACATCCCTAGATGCTACAGGCGTGGTTTATCACAGAGGGATTAGGTGTGAAGACAAAGGCGGCAGAAGCTACATTAACTTCAAGAGGTTTTAATGTCAGTGCTGCAATATAATCAGTTTAGTATATCATTTCTTAATTGAAAGAGCAAAGGACAGCACTGAAGGCTTTTCTCAAAGTGTTTTCACTCTTCTCCCGACTGGAGTCGACCAACGTTTGATTTATCAACTGGCTCCGCTGGTTAAGATGGTTCAAACAATCACCAAGTATTTTTGAAAGTGCTCGGCCCTTTTCAAACAGTTACCCCAGGTTGTTTTGTGGAACAAAACAATAGTCGGCAAGATTCAGGTTAGACTGATATTGCTCCAAAATAAAAAAGTGGCATACCTCATTCCCAGCATTTTCTCCCATACCATGTGGATGGAAATTGTCTGTACTGTGCAAGTGACAAGGAAATTGGTTGTATACATCATTTCCTGGGCCCCCTCTGGAACAGCATAAAATAACAATTAAAAGTGAACATGTCTTTTTTTCTAATATTTATAATCGCAATAGATGCAATGATGCAGAAAAATGCATTCCATAGCCTTCATTTTGCATTGAGAACCGTTGGCACCAATATCAGATAATGGCGTGAAGCTAGAGGCTCATAAAAATGCATCACTTTCTATAATATATTTGCCATTTTACTTTCATAAATACTGAATAATTGGCACTTCTCTCTATTACATTTCTCTCCCCTACAACCTACAGCTGGTTAAGTTAAAAAACGTAATAATTATAAGTTCTGAATCAAAGCTGCCATAAGTCCAATACGCATGTTAGTAAATATTTCAGTTCTGTCCCTGCAAATGCCACCAGGTTTATACATAAACATTTTTACAGTTTACTTGAACTTACAAAGATCTGTCTTCTTTATGCTTCCTATCCTCAGGTTCATCATCATAGTCAAACCGGTCAAGAAGTTTCTAGGAAAGCACAAACAAGTTATTTATCAAATTGAAAGGAAACCACATTTTGAATGTGCCCTTAGTTAATATACAACTTTGAACGGCATCACCAAACCTTGGCTAAAGAGTGTTTCTGATCTGTGTGTGTCTCATATGGGTCATCATGAGGGGGCATACTGTGTGCCGTTGTGGGAAGCCCACCTAGGTCCCCCTGCTGTAAATTCTGAAGTATCTTCTGCAGCTAAATGAGAAAGAAAGGATATGCATTCAGTGCAAATGCTCATTAGGACTATGCCTACATCTTTCCCCAGAGCATGTACAGCCACAATGCATCACATTGGCACAACCGCTGTAATGATGCCACAAGTGCTCTATTGACACGCCTAGGCTACACGCGTAGCTCATTATTATGGATACCAGGGACAGTAAGGTACAGTACTGCAACGATGGGGAAGGCCAGAGCCGGCACAGCTTCAGCTTCCAACCCATTCGTCACAAAACCCTATTGTATGGGTGACATAGGGTTTGTCTATTTATTTACACAATCTATGGCATCTCCAAATAAAGTGGAGGAACCGTTCAGTCGGGAGTGCAGTGAATGAGCGGACAGGTGAATGATTATAAAAAAAGAAAAAACACAGAGACTAATTTCAATAATATAAATGTTAATATATCTTCCTACACAACTTTCAGATTCACGATCACTCCGCTCAGCAAACTCACACCGCCTCCTTATCCCCAGGACTAAGCTCAGCACCATGGGTGACCGGGCCTTCTGTTCTGCTGCTCCTCAGATCTGGAATGCCCTCCCCGACTTCCTAAGGGCACCACAGACTATTGAGACTTTTTTTTTTGAGTCTGAAAACATTTTTATTTACCAGAGCTTATGATTTTTAAACTAACTTGTTATTCTTTTTCTATTGTGTAATTCTTATTATTGTAGATTTGTTATAAAAAAAAAAAGTTTAATCTGTTTACTGATGTTTTAACTTGCTTTTTATGAGTGTACATTGTAGCACCTTGACATTTGCTCAAATGAAAAGTGCTTTACAAATTAAATGAGAAGATGATTATCCACGCCAGCCTCTATTTTTCCAATCACTTCCAGTGTCTCCCATACATGTACGCAGTAGCGCCGCTCCACTAACAGGAGAAGTGGAGAGGACTTGAGTCCCTTCATCTTATCCCTTCATACCCTTTTCACCAACAAAAACAGCACATTAAAACGTTGAGCTTATCCTACATGATGATGTCAGCACAACGATTAGCATACCTAAAGTATAACAAGCACGGGGTAGACCGATCAAGCAACGCAAAGGGAAAACAGTTCTCCAACTATCGCTAGCGCTGAAAAGTACCATTGTTTATGTTAGAAGTATAAATAATATGAAAACTATTGTAATGGTATAATATACACAATCTGATAACTAATTAAGAATAACCCAGGAATAATATGCATTTTATATATATATTTTTTTTACGAAAAGTCAATGGAGAAAATGTATGGGAATTATTCATCTGGCACCAGAGCCCCCAAAAAAGTGGGCGGTCACTGTTACACTTTATGACCTTTCGCCAGAATGTGATTGACAGGCGATCTGATTAATTAGAAGGCCGAAGTGTTGCTATGTTGCCGCAGTTGTCGGACAAACAAATGCCATGCAGGACGACGGTACCGGTAAACTAATATGATAGAGATTTGGTTATAAGCAGAATCACAGGACAGCCAAACACAATACTGCATAATGTTTATGTTACACCCCTACTAAGCCATGCATTTGTATAATGCGTGTTAGAGCATGGACACATCTACAACATACAGGGAAAAAAACATGTTTGAGGTGTTTGCACTCACCTCCTGCCCGTGTGGGGACTGAAACAGCTGTGCCACAGCGGCTAAAGCATCAGGATTGGACAGGCGGGGCATAGCAGCAGCTACTGAGGCACTAATGACCGGCGGCTGAGAGACGGCCTGGGTCACAGTTGAGCCTGTGCACGCACGCGTGGGAGAGAGGCAATGAGCGGACAGACCTGCGCTCTACAAGAACAGCGGCATTGAAATGGAACATGTGGCTACATTACATTTACATGAGAATTTGCCAGAGATGATGAGAGTCTTATTTATCTTACCTTCCAGCGAAGAGGACGGCACAAAGGAGCCATTGGCCATGTCCAACAGAGACTGAATTGTGTCCATCTCAAACACACCGTTCTTCTGCCACAGGTTCAGCACGCGTACAATTTTGGTCTGAAACAACACACGCATGATCAATGTCATCGCTGTGGGTGCCGTGTATCAAGAATCAGCAAGTGCGCAGCATGTTTGTTTGTACTGGCGCTTAACATTGGAAATAACCTGGAGCGTTCCCAGACTTAAAAATAGTCAGCTTGTGTAAGCTAATGCACTGTGTCATATTGACCAAATATCTCCTCGCATTCTGCTATCTGTTTGTTCTGATAAAAATAATCAGCTATTTCTACGCAGCCCTGGCTCTGTAAATAGGAACACCCCTCATAATAACAATGCCGAACAGCTTCGCAATCCATTTCAATGTGTGGAGGCGGACCTTCTGAGGCAGATTGTTTTGATTTGAGCGCCAACTTAGCATGCGTTCTCGGGAATGACTAACCCTGCCTTTTAAAAATGGAAAGATATTAAACCAAAAATACCTTCTCATCTTCAGGACAGAGATAAATATTTTGGAAGGTTTCAGTGAAGTTCTTCAGGAACCTAGGTCCAAACACATCCTTGTCAACACCAAACTGGTGACGTGACTGTCTCACAATGGAGTCAACCACATAGAGGCCAGGGATTTTTAATTCAGGCTTGCACTAGTTAAAAAGACAAAACACAAAATATTAAACAATAGTCTATGATAGAACAAGTGTCTTTGTGCATTGCATGTTAAATTAACTGTGAATGGGTTGCACATACCTTTTTTATAAACTTTTCAACAATTTGGACCACATGCTTGTAAAGCTATATAAAAAAAAAGAATGAACAGTTATGCCTTCAAATAGGATATGGGATGCACGTACATATTCAACCACAGAAACACAACAGCAATATTTATATCAATCAATGCACGTTTGTTTTCTTTACCTTGATAGCTTTCATGGCTGATTTTGTTACAGACATCATTTTAGCACGGGATATTGGAGGCTTCATCTCAATCATGGAGAACAACTGAATCATTTGGGGAAAATCAACAATGTAGTAACCATAAGACAAATTTGAACATATTAAATAATCAGCAGTTATATTTTTAGGAATGTCACTATCATGAAAAAAGACTGGATTGCTATGTGCACTTTTAAAAACAAAATTGTATTCGCATTAATAGGAGGAGCAAATAATTCCAAACAAAACTCACTGGAATGGGAGGAGGCTCAACCATGTTACCATTACGTATAACGCCGTTTATGCAATGCTGGATTCAAACACACATCCCGTTAAAATCTCAAAACATCTCGGCAATATTCACATTAGCTAGTGACGTAATGCGTGCCCCGTTCCGTAGTCCGCTGATTGGCCCATCCACGGTAACGTATTTGGTATTCATTGACGCAAAAACGACATGTTAAAATGATGGCATGACACTTCTATTCTTTCTTTTTACAAAAGTGCAAAGTAACATACGAGATATATTGACAGCCAGGCCCGTACGTACATTGCTACTGTTAGATGTCCTCAACGAATCCAATATGTACCAACATTAAGAGGCCCGCAAAATACATAAGATGTGTTTGCGATTTGACTGTAATTGATCATTTTAAAACACGTATTGTAAACGAACGGTCAAATTACTTTACTTTAATTTCCCATTTCTAAAAGCGCCACAACCTGCCCTTTACACAGAAGAGATTGCGCTAACACAGCAGCTACGTTACTGTTAAGGTTAGCCAACTACCAGTAGGCCAGGATTACACGGAGGTTAGAACACTTTACCTCCATGTTGAAAGCATTCACCGCATCCATAGTTGCTGTTGCGCTGCAAACACCAAATCTACAACTTTATCTAATTACTTTCGCCCGTCCAAATATATCATTATCATATGTTATATTATAATGTAAGCGCAGCTCATCAGTAAACTACATCGAGCTAGCTTGGAGTGGATGTCAACGATTTCCGGTTGTTATAGTTAAGAACATAATACAGCGCCACCTGTTTGTTCACCATGGTCACTTCAGTATATTACCAAATATTTGGAGATATATGTAGTTCTATGGCTAAAAAGTGTAGCATCGTGTGGTGTACAATTAAATGTTTTATCTGATTACTAATATATGTTTGTACAAATACAAAAAATACTATAAACATAAACCATACTGTCCGGTTATTAGAATATTTAAATAGTGACCATATCTTTTTTTTATATTAACTGAGAATACATGTTCATCTCAATAAATTTGAATATTGTGAAAAAGTTTAATTATTTTAATTAAATTGACAAAGTTAAACTTATATCGTGGATTGACAAAATTAAATAGTTCAAGACTATGTTTTAATATTGACGATTGTATGCCATATAGTTAATGAAAACTCCAAATTCAGTATCTCAGAAAATTATAAAATGACATAAGACCAGTGAAAAAATGAATTGCAATACTATTTAACATTTTTATTGTCAGCCTTTTGTATATGTTTGTGTACAAGTACTTGGTTGGGGCTCCATTTGCAGGGATTCCTGAATGCGGTATAGAGTTGATCAGCCTGTGGCACTGCTGAGGTGTTGTGGAAGCCCAGGTTGCTTTGATAGCAGCCTTTAACTTGCATTGTTGGGTGTTTTATCTCATCTTCCTCTTGACAAGACCCATACATTTTCTATGGGGTTAAGGTGCAGGCGAGTTTGCTGGGTAATGGCCAATCAAGCACAGTAATCTCATGTTGAACCAGGTATTGGTACTTTTGGCAGTGTGGGCAGGTGCCAAGTCCTGCTGGAAAATGAAATCAGCATCTCCATAAAGCTTGTCAGCAGAAGGAAGCATGAAGTGTTGTGTTTAGCCGCTCCTGAACATTTTAGAGCACTCCATGCTTTGTTTTGCTGACAAGCTTTATGGAGATGCCGATTCCATTTTCCAACATACATTTTTCCCCCACTGGTCTTATGTCATATTAAAATTGTTTGAGATACTGGATTTGGAGTTTTCATGAGCTGTAGGCAGTAATCATCAACATCTAAACAAATACACGCTTGATCTATTTCACTTTGTGTAATTAATTCACAATATAATAATACATTTGAGTATTTCAGGACACCTTTCAAAACATTTAAGTGTGTATGTATGTATATATTTATTTATTTATTTTTTCCCCCCAATGTACAGTACAAACTGTGTCAATTGAATTAGTGAAATTACTCAACTTTTCCACAATATTCTAATTTATTGAGTACGTGTGTGTTATATAATGCCATAGCTACTTACAGAAAGCAATCCCTTATTTTTAATGCATAAATGTTTTAGTATAAATGCATATAGGATGCAAAGAATGCATAAAAATACAGACCAAATGGTAATTCATCTATTTACAAGATTAAACAACAAATATATCTTGGGTGCTACTCAAAATAAGAGCTCTGAGATCAATGAGAAGCCATTGGGTTTCAATCATAAGACTAACACAATGTCTCAGACACAATCCAAACTCCAACAAGTATGATGTTTATGAGTGTTTAATTTCGTAATATAAATGATACTGGTTGTGACTTCTTTGCAGTTTTACTTAATACTTGAAATTGCTGCAAAGCTCCATGTCAGTTGCTGCCAATGGATTTGATGTCTGTGTGCTGTTGCTGCTGCGGTGGGGAGAAATCTGAAGGTCTGCGGTTCTCGCTGAAGCCAAACAATTTCCGCAAAGCAACACGAGCTGCCTCTTCCTCTGCAGCAAGAACGGTTTCTCCCGGTCCCTGAGCTAAAAGCCTCCCATCACTGAATCCACACAGACAGAAATAAGCACACAAACACAAACGTCAGTCACATACACACAAGAACTTAAAAATCCACTGTCTACTCGATTAATAATACAAGTCACGCAAATAGACTGACTGGATGGGTCACAGGGGTTATAAGCATATTAAAATAAAATAGTTTCACAAATACATAACCCATGAATGAAATGCAAACGTACATAATATAATAATTCTGTATGTTTTAGGTAGAAATTTGTAATGGCTTTTATGAAAAACACCAAACAGACATACAAAACATACATTTCCAATAATATCTTTTCCATAGGCGAGAGAGAACTTAGGGAAGTACTATACAAGCTTTGCGTACCTGTACAGTCCTACAAAGTACAGCGGGAGGACAGTGCTGGCACCGGCTGCCCTGATCAGGCGAGGCTCTGGAGGACAAACCTTCCGACGGGTTAGCTCCTCCACTAGCAGTCCCATGGGGTTGACCACATTCCACATGTCAAACAGATCCTTCCCGATCAGCTGGGTGACCAGGAGATCCTGGATGGATTTTGGATATAAAAGCAATGTTAATCATTGACAGCATCCATGTACCTATATTATATGTTTTTATTTAGACAAAATATAAAAGCAATGTTAATCATTGACAGCATCCATGTACCTATATTATATGTCTTTATTTAGACAAAATATAAAAGCAATGTTAATCATTGACAGCATCCATGTACCTATATTATATGTCTTTATTTAGACAAAATATAAAAGCAATGTTAATCATTGACAGCATCCATGTACCTATATTACATGCAAGTATCTTACCCTAAGGAAATATCGTGCTCTCTCCGCACCGCTGCTGTTGTGTAGTGCTTCAACCACGGCCATGAACGTTAAATACAGCACATCATCAGGGATGGGGAACTGTTCACTCATGGTCAAGTCTTCAACGCCAAGGTTCCTTGCCACATGACACACGACCTTTGAACTGCTCAGGTGCCCTAAAACTGCAGCTACACCCTCATCTGGCAGGCTGGGGAAGCTTGCTGTGCACCAGTCAGTCAGGAAGCTATTTGTAAAGGCCAGACCCTGTCTGCTCAACTGAACGTTGTCTTTCAGGACAAGCGCAGTTGTCTCAGAGTCCAAGCCCAAATCCTGTCTCCGCCTTTGCTCTGACTGAATATAACAAGGGTTGACAAATGCAGTCTTCAGCAGGTCCAAGGAGAAGTTCTCATTAAGACGGCTGCCGAAAGCTTGTACCTCTGCGTGGTAATCCCAGTTAGGTTTTTGAGAACTGAAACACAGTGGAACATTTTAGTTCATTTTAATAACCCTTTATTACCACCGGTAGTAGTAATAATGCATTTTATTTACAGGCACCTTTCAAAACACCTTACAAAGTACACACAATAATTAGAATATACAGGAGGACTCGACTCTATAAGGGTGCGGGAGGGAGTGCAAATGGCATGTAAATGAGTTTAGAGATAAATAGGTGCTAATTTAATAAGAGTCTTGAAATCGACACGGTATTTAACAGCAATTAAGTTGCTGAAAAACAGGTGTTACGGTTTAAGTGGTGACCACTGGTGATATTTCCAGATGTGGCGTAGGTGTGGATCCATGGTACATAATGATCGTGTAGCTGACTGTGTTGATGCCTGTAAATTGGTGTAAATGATCAAATAATGTATGAAGCATTGTGAAACATGAGGTACAGATGTGGTATCTGCGCGCTGCTCTGCTAAAGATAGAAACGATCAACTGCGTTTGAGCTGCGGTGTCAACAAACAACTGTTTCACGTGTTGTAGCATATGTAGTAGGACAAATATTAAAGACTATCATGACACAAATATGATTGACAACATGAACATTTAATAACTTATTTACGTTTGTGGCGTTTCCTACGCCGCATCTGGAAATATCACCAACATGGTCACCACTTAAACCGTAAGACTGGTACGGTAATGTGCTGCAGTCTGCAGAGATTAATTACCGCAGATAATCAAGAGTGTACATCTTTTATATAGTTATATGACCATTTGGGATACTTGTACAACTTATCGTGACTTATCGATAATAAGACATTATTGTAGACATAATTGCAATTCGTGTCAAAAATACGAGCATGCCATTTTTCTTGGCTGCCCTGATCACCTTGAGGAGCTAGGCTAGCATTACCGTGGCTTCGGCTGTGGAGGTCCTTCAAGCTTTGCTTTCTTCTCCATGAGGTACATGTATGCTTTCATCCATCGCTTCTTTTCTCTAACTTGTGTAAATGAAATATTTCTACAAACATGTTGGTAGTGCACGCCCAAAGTTAGCACTCCACGATTTATTAAGTGCCCAGACGCCATGTTAAACCTTGTGTGTCAGTGAAAAGGTTCCGATGGGAAACTTATTTCCGGGTTGGCTCCAGCAATTGGAAAGTTGCCATGGAAACAACAACATCACTGTCTTTTTAACAATAGCATACAACTGAAATGTCCTTCATCCACAAAACCAGTGTTGCCAGCTATATTTAGCGAGTTTTCGGACCCCTCTACCGACTCTTTTTCTGGTGTTACTGGAGACTTTTGGCGACTCTGACGTGAAAGCACGTATCGCTCTTACTCTGGTCCTCCAGCAACAGGTGCTGCCGTGGGCCCCTCCCCCGTCCCAACGCACTCACAGGCGGCCCAGTCCCTCTCAGCGCTGCAGTCAGAGCAGTCGTTCCCCCTCCGCGTCCAGACTGCAAATTAAATGAAATGTTCATGGTTTACTGTGACTTGTAGGCTCATTAGCACGGAGCCCCTTAGGGGTCACGGGGAGAAAAAAAAAATCATGGTGGGAAAAAATTTTTTTAGCTATATTTTGCGTTCCCACGCTATAGTTTTGCGTTCCCTAACAATAACATTTGCGTTCCTTCGCAATAACATTTGCGTTCCCTCGCAATACGTTTTGCGTTCCCTCGCAATATTTTGCATTCCCTCGCAATACTGTGATTCAAACCGCAACACACACATTATAATCTTGTACCGTAATTAATCCTGTCCTGCTCTACACCAACTACGGATTGCAAGCGCTCTTTTCAGGTAATTTAACATAAAA